>JAFBJW010000019.1:426268-516233 GCA_016785235.1 Pseudorhombus dupliciocellatus | reverse complement strand
AAAAAAAAAAAAAAAAACAGTTGTCAATATTTCACACTTAGATCGCGTTCCTCTTCGAGGCCGCATCTCCTCTGTTCTGTGTATATCTTTACATTTATAAAACTGAAGTTTTCCCATCTGTCACAGTATCACAGCTGTCTGAGGGGCCGCAATTGGAGCCAGCTGGTGTCACTGTGTCATCATACCTGCTGTTTCCCACTGTGTGGGAAAGTGACTCCACGGCAGTTGGGAGGGGCGGGGCAACGCTCAACGACTTTAATTGATGCTGGTCATCAGATGAAATGTCTCTTTCCGTGCAGCGAAGGGGCTCTTAAGGGGACGAGGAGGTTATTCGTCAGCAGCCTCTGCCAGAGAAATATGATGATCTACCTGGAGAGATCGTTAAAGTGGGGAAAGGTGACTCTTTAGCTGCAGGTGTTCAGCAGATCAACAGCTCAAGGAGAACTGGAGGGAAGGGCGGAAGAATGAATGAGTTTGAGCAGAGGAGACAGTGCGATGTGTTGGGAAGCGAGAAGAGCAGGAGAGGATGAGTAACGCATGATCGGCCGTCTTAAACGGAAGTTTCCTAATGAGACGGTGCAGCTGCAGACCTCGACTTTTCTCCCCATGGTCCAATGCTTCAGCTTTCGTTTTATAAAGAAGTCTCAATCTCAACTGATTCACAGTCTTGGCAACGTGTCCGTGATTGAGCTTTCGCTGTTGGAGTGTAGCATATACGTGTTGCCATAGGAATAGCAAAGAGTATAAACACAGCATGGATTACACCAAAGCCATTGAACTGGTTTTCTTGGGTGGAAGCGTGCGGTATATACGTGCTCACATTGGCCCAGCGAGGCCCACGGCTGCCTAACAAGCTCTGATTCATGTTCATGAACGCTAATGTTGACGAATGCCCCTCTGAAGGAGATGAGGAGGAATGAGAGAGGTTCAGGGGAGAAATCCCTCTCCTCCTCCTCCTCCTCCTCCTCCGCCCTCAGACCTCGCTCCCCCTTGGCTCGAGACATTTAAGACAAGCAAAGCATTAACGCCATCACAGCTGTCCGTCACCCAAGGGAAGAGGCTGTAATTGAAGGCAAAGGAGTCTCTTCCATGATATATCTCAAACATCAGACAGTATGATTGTGTTTTAAGTGGTGTGACAATAAATCTGTCATTTCTTGAATCCTGCATATGAACGTTATTATTATAATTATTATTATTATTATTATCATCTCAAGCTCCTTTCTGGGTTAGAGGCTCAGAGAGTTATTGTTCGGTTTCATGATCATCATCCATCTCTGCTTTATGTGATCCACTGCAGCAGAAACACAGAGGCCATTTAGGGGTGTGATGGATGTCTTCTTGTCAGTGGTAGTGTTTCAGGGGGACCCCAGGAGTCATTTAGGCCTCAGCTGCGAATCATTTGTCTGCGTTACTGTTAAGAAGCAGCCTGGCGTCCTGTGGCGCATCGTTTACAGGCAGGAGTCGTTTGCTGTTGATGGTTATTGGAAACAATGTCAAATCTGCCCGTCTGGAAGTTAACCTGCGAGTCCTGCAACAGAATTTGACAACAGAGGCAGACCACCATTCAAAAGGTACTCTGGCTGTCCTCACTAGAAAACTCTGTTCATCTGTTAAAGAGGCAATGCACAGATCCCTTTTATTGAATTCACAGATTCTCTCTGGCCTGTGTCCCGTCCCTTCACTGGCTCTGCTGCACATCAGCTCATTGCTTTCTGTGTAATCCTGTTGACAAACACCCAAACAGACATGGGTGAGAGCCTCATGTCCTTGGCAGAGATAATAACGCTTAATGACTCGAAATTGCTCAGTAGAACTGAAGGAAAACTACAGTCTGGTCTTGACTTGGATCGTGCACACATTTAGTGCTCTTGTGGTCTTGGTAGTCGCCTCTTTTTTTTATCGCCCCTGGACCCCACAGAGGCGTGGAATCGTGCCGCAGTAAGATGCACGCAGCAGAAGCACCATGAGAAGAATAAAGCTGCATCAGTGTTCCTTCATTCATCTCTCTGTCGATCCTCGGCTTCAAGTTAAGTGCCGACCACGCAGCTGTTCCTTAAATGTCATGGCACCACCAGACCAGATGCTGACGAGAGAAACTGTCGCTAAATAATGCAAGGCTACGAACTCAAATACCATTCACTACTGGAATCAGCCGAGGCCCCGGGGCATTTCAGAAGTGGCTCGCTTCACGGGTGACGTATGAAAACGTGGAATATTCTCCACCGCTTCAATTCAAGTTATTGAAGGCAGCTAACCACGACCATTAAAGCTGTCACTCACTTCGCCTGGGATTTTCTCTCCCTCATGGAACATTATTAGCATGTCAGCTGGATTCCTTCACCGAATTACCGCCTGTCCTGGCCGCAGACGTGCAGCAGTGGAGCGGGGCTTCAAAGCATCTGAGGAAAAGCTATTCACCTGCGTGTTTGGGCGGCCGCTCTCTGTTCACGTCTCCATTAACTTCCATGGCAGCCGCAAAAGGGACAAAAGGGATGGGGTTCTTATCAGTGCACAAACATGCAGTCAAGCGAGAGCAGGATTAATGAGGATAGCCCAATAAATCACTGGCTTGCTGTCGGCGGAGCAGGTTTCCAAAGGGCAGCGGCAGAGAAAAGTACAAAATAGATAAAAGTACTCAAGTAGCTCACTGGCTGGAGCTTGACACTGACGTGTTTCTTCACCTGTGACGCTGCAGCTACGGAGAAACTTTGCTGTCATTGAAGGAGGCGGGGCTGGGGAGATCAGCCAAAACCTTCCCTTCTCGTTAAGAAGTACGAAGTAAAAAATTTAGCAATGCAGAAACACATATACAACAGTATAAGATCAGAAACTGGAGGACAGGAGTTGAGTTTATCAGGACTGACAAGACATCAGTTTGATTGACAGGAGGGCGCAGAGCCCAGTAACCCCCCTGTGACATGAGGACACGTCTCTGGAAGTTGTTGACACGGATTTACACCGAGCATATCATGATAATGAGTGTGTGTGTGTGTGTCTGCCGCACAACCTAACCTCTGCATCTGCAATCAGATGCTATGTTGAATTCTTTACCGTGAGAACACTTAGCGACGGTTATTTCTTCCAGAGTTTTCATCCACGTCCCACCACATTTATATTTCCTGCCACAACCTATTGAAAACCATGAATTATTAATTTTTATATTCATACTGTCGTTATTCATAGAAATACAAATCATTTTACAAGGCTGAGACCCTGGTGTGCGCTGCCAGGGATGGTGAGCTGATTTAATTTACTCTCTGAACTGTCAGATTCATTCTAAATCAACACATTAAATGTTTCCCATTAAGGTGAGTAGGGGAAGTGGTTTTAGAGGGTTGAACCCAGCTGTATGTGTTCACTTGGAAGCCGAGCAATTTTCCGTTGGTTTGCGCTTTTAGCTGCAAGTGCTGGGAGTTGGCCTCGTCTCGGTGATTTTTCTCCACTTGTCTTTCCACTCTTGTGTTTCTGTGTGTCTATGCTGTCGATCAGAGGCCAAGCTGAATCCCTGCAATGTAAGAAAAACACAAACTTTACCTTGAGGCGACATAATGGAAAGTGTTTGCTGCAAAGGTGAGGACGCTCACTCACTTAGGATTCGATTCGGAGAATAGGCCGTGCCCCCTTCGCTCCCAGGTTTATCTAACACCACTCACGACTAAGCAAACTTGTCACTGGCAGAGAGTTTCGGCCCGGGCTCCTCTCTCTACACGTCTCACTATCGCATTCACTCTGTCTGCAGCTTTACAAAGCGCATCAGTCATCCACACGTCCCTCACCCGTGTTTTCTGCCAGACAGACACAGCCGCTGCTCTTTTGCAAACATAAGAAGCCTTTTCTCTCTCCTGTCAGGCCCCGGGAATGCAGAGGCTTTTGTCTCGTTTTTATGATGTGAAGGAGTTGTTCATTAATCTGTCTTTGATTGGACAGATTGTGTATGTGTGCATCTGTTATATCTGCTGATGGAGGCCTGCGTGGACAAGACCCCATGTCTCAAAGTACTGTTGCAAGCAGCGCAGAGCTTCCTAGGTTCGAAATGATTCAATTAAGGTCTTGAAAAACACACAGCCACGGGGTTCTCTGCATCTGTTGTCCTCGTCTCCTCGTGTCAGACTGCGACCGCGTCACTCCGTTTAGCTCAGCTGCCTCGCCGAGCTTAAACCTCCTCTCAGGGGAGAAGCCCTACCCCCCCTGCTCTGGTTCGGCTCAGCCCGACTTTGCCGGCTGTCGGGAGCAGACGTCTCCACTCTGTCAGTTGCTGTAATACTCTGATCAAAGTTTGGCAAGAATAGCATCGTCACCCATAGCAAATCTGCTAAGACGAAAGTGCAACAGAGGGAAAGTTGGATGGGGAGAACGCTCCGGAGCTCCTTCAGGAAATTCGGTATCCTACTCAACAAAATGATGAAGTTGTTGTTCTTGCCCAGAACCAGATCTGACTACATAGCAGCAGGTTTACAGTTTGAAAGGAGGCGTGCTGCCTTATTACAAACAAGCAAATAGCTCCAGCTGCCCTGGCTCGTGTTGCGTTTGCAGTGGTGGGCCGCCCCGATTTTTCTTTTAAGCGACAACAAAGGGAAAACAGACACGAGGCAACATCAGAAGTACCCTCACATACCTCCGCCAGTGACAACCTGTCACCGCGCTGTCAGCACGCAGCCGCCAGCAGCTGTCTGCTCGACTTTTATCTTCCTTCCTCTCTGATACGGATCCCTCAGTCTTTGTCTTTCACTGTCACTGTCTGTCTCTCCATCTTGCTGCCTTTTGGCACCCTCTCTGTCTCTGTCATGTCGCTCCCTCCATCACATCCGTCTCCGTGCCATCGCGTTGCAGTCTCGTACTTCTACAGTGTGAATGTCAGCAGTGACGCTGGAGGTTTAAGATGAAATAACAATCGATGATTTTCCATAATTAATATTTAGAGGAATCTAGAGTGGGAGGTTTTTAAACAACTGACATTTGAATTAATCAGAGACCAGTCACTGCAAATAATAAGACAATGAACACTGGAACAACTTCATTTAGACATTTGAAAAATTCCACTTGTTGATTATTCGCTCATTCAATTAATCCAATTGGATTGTGGTGATTTATTTTATTTATTTTATTTTTTAGTCCCTTCCCAGCAATGGCAAGATAATAGGAACCTTTAACTCTCCAGGATGGTGGTGACTTGGGGAATCAACACTTGCAATTGTGAAGTGACCCACGGGGAATGTGCTAAAAACAGCCGGATGGTCCAATTACAAACTCTGGTAGTTCACGTTCGCTTCATGCAAACAAAACCTTTAACGAGAAGCCACAACAGCGGCCAGCCTCGCTGAGCAACATGTGAATGATCGGAAAGTTGAATTATGTATGAACCAATTAGCCACATGCAAAATGTTGTCCAGCAACATTTCACCCCCTCAGTCAGCACCAATGTTGAAGAGCAACAGTTTTTTCAGGAGGTTTTGTTTTCATGGTGCTGTGCGTCTGTTATGCAAAGATTTCTGAGCCGGTATTCTTGAGGTTGTAGATTTGGGATTGAGGCGTGTATGAAAAATTATCTACGAAAGGATGACAGTGCAGTATGTATATCGTGATAAAGTGCCTTGGCTGAGCTGTGCGCGCTCTCCGGTCGCTCCTGCAGTTTCCTGATTCAATAAGCTCCGAGCGTCCGTCCAGTAGCTCGGATGTCTCGCTGACCTCATTAACTCCAGATCACAATCAAAACGCAAATGTGATTCAGAATTGATTCGGAGAATCAACATAAATCTGATAGAGGACAACAGGGGGATTTTGGGAAGTCCACATAAAAGCTGCGGGGCAGGCTGTAAATAATGATATTTTGCTTATTATTGCTTTTATTTTTTTAATACTTGGGGATCATCCGCTTGGTAGTTTTCCTGTTATCTTGCTGGCAGGCAAACATGGCGTCCTTTGGTGGAGGAACTGAGTCCAGCACACTTATCATTTCTCTCGTGTGCGGGGCAGCGGTGTCAACACTGTGCCTGGCTCATCTCTTGTTAATTAAGGGGGGAGGCTGTGGCTGGAGGTGACCCCCCCGGTGAGATCCCTTCACAAACACAGAGTCATCAGCGTCTATAATTAGAAAAGGCGAGAAGCTGTCGGAGGGGGAATGGGCTCCTGAGCAGGGCCGCTCTGGAAGGAGGACGATTGATGACCGGGAAATCAGAAATCTGTGGAGTAATTCACCGAGGGCACAATTAACCTGTGCTGAGGAGTATTCAGCAGCGGCAGGAGAGGTTGCAGGCGTCGGCCTGCGCTGATGAAACATTCATTAACAGTGGAGCCTGGGTCTGGTGCTGCCGGAGTTCATACAGTCTCTGTCCCGGTGTCCAAACAGGACGGATCCTTGGTTACGCTGAAACTGATGGGCTCTCATTACTCTAACTCTCTCGCTGTATTTCTCTCGTGCTTTTAGTCCTTTGTCCTTTCCTCCGTTATTTTTCTGACGGCATCATTTTCTTCCTTCCTTCCTTGCCCTCACTCAAACCCTCCTCTTTATTCATGTCATTAGATTTAATGCTGCGTCTCATCCTTGTCAAGTCCTAGGCAAGCTTTTCTTTCTGTTCTCCTTTTTTTATTACAGCCTTTCTTTCTCCGTATCGTCTTCCTTTTGCTTTTCTAACATCCACACGTCCTCCCTCACCTGTGTCTCTAGGCGTGGCTGACCGAGATCCACGAATACGCCCAACAGGATGTGGTGCTCATGCTGCTCGGAAACAAGGCAAGGCATTGTGGGGAATATTTGCAATGGTGTGAAGACACCCACCTACAGCTCTGTAAAAGTGATATGTTTGCTCTTCGCTCTCTCCAGGCGGATGCCACTCACGACCGAGTGGTGAAGAGAGAAGACGGAGAGCGGCTTGCTAAGGTGAAGAACTCACAGTTTCAGCCCCCGCAGCTAAACTGATCTCCCACCAGCATAGACAGAATTTCAGTAACTCTAAATTGTGCTGAAATCCAAGACCCCTGTTTGGGACCTTTCAGATAAGGCGACTGTGAACACTACAGAACTGTTTGAATTATCTTGAGCAGTTTTTTTTTGCGCTCCTTATCTCAGAGTCTCTGGCTCTAAACATTCTGTATCACCTCCAGACTAAACAGATAAAACAAAGAAATACACACAGTTCAGATCGTGACAATTCCATGAATATTTACTTTTTTAAATTTCCGCCTGGTGGGTCGTCATCTGCAAACGTTTTAGTGCCTCCTGCAAAACGTGTCGGTTGTATTCAGGTTCACGGTTCTCAAACGCAGCCACGCACTGACAGCAGGTGGAAATGATTTATTAATCTGCTGGTCTGTCGCTGCGCAGCCCACAAAACAAACAGCTGAGTGACTGTTTGCAGAAGAGGGGGCAATAAAAAGCCACAGAGTAAGTAAAGGGGAAATAAAGAGCATCAGTTTACCTTCGGCGAGACGAACTCCTCTGCAGAGGAAAGGCGGGGAGGCGAATCACTTCAGAGCACAAACACTGAGCTGAGATATCCTGAAGGGAGCTTTTGTTGTTCATTCAACAACCTTTTTTTTTTTTTTAATTAATTTTGATGCAGAAATACCAACCTGTGATGTGGTGTGAGTTAAGTTTCATCTGTTTCTGTGACGGCAGGAGTTTGGAGTTCCTTACATGGAGACCAGCGCCAGGTCAGGTCTCAACGTCGAGCTGGCTTTCACTGCTGTGGCTCGGTGAGTAGCATCCTGTCTGTAAGCGCTGTTTTTTGAATTTACTGAAATAATAACATGATGTTTCTGGCAAGTGGCTGTTGGAGGAATAACTGAATATGTAGTTCATGTACGACCCAAACCCTCTTAACTCGGGGTTAAAGGTTAAATAAAGAGAGCAAACAAGTATTTGGAGTAATGGCATCTGAGTGGAGCGTAAAGTCGCAGATGCTCTGTTCTCTCCCTGGAAACATTTAACAGCCCCTCACACCTCAACCACAAATCATCCATAACCCCATCGAGATTTTTCAAATGCCACTTGTCGGCATCATGGTCTCACCGTGCACTGAATTTCAGATTCAGGAGTTGGTTTATGATTGGCCTCCAAACTAGTTGTCAGAAAGTTCTCATACATACACATAAAGTGATATTCAAGGTGAGCTCAGAGAAACATGGCTCCGGCAGCGGAGGAATACGAAAACAGTCATCTAGTTTCAGACATTGGACACACATGGGTACGCACAGTGAAGGACAAACGTCCAGGAAGAGTAGTATTAATGGGTGGGGTTGGTTTGCTTTTGGTGGGTGACTTCTCTGTTCAGCCTCATCCTTTTGTTCTGTCTCAGGGAGCTGAAGCACAGGTCCCTGAAGGATCCCGGGGAGAAGTTTCAGCTGCAGGAGTACGTCAATAAGGAGATGAAGGGCACCGGATGCTGCAGATCTTAGAGCCTCCGCATGCGTGTGAGTGTGTGCGTGCGTGTCACTCACCTTCATGATGTGTGTTGTATTACCTTTTGGACGCACAATGGGATGGATGAATGTCCATATAGAACCTGTCCGGTGACTTGTCTTCGTCCATAGGTTCAGTGTCTCCGTGGAGCCAGGTTTAGCTCACCAGCATAAAGTTGATCTAAGTATTTCCATGATGCAGCTGTGGATATCTGGGATTGTGTTTAACGTCGACATAATATAAGCAAATCGATCTTTTTGTATTCAAGATACTGAGTATAGCATCATTCGCTTGTTTAAGTAGATATACATTTATGCCTAATGCAAATATTACAAAGAAGCTGATCTACACAAACATGACGGTGCATGGGTTACACAGCCTGCAACAGTTTTTCATTATTTCAATATTTTCTATGATGGAGGATCAGTTGTGAGTGTTGGAGAACTCTTATTCAGACCGTTCTTCTTTGTACAGAGTGGAAATATTGTAAAACAGATGGTCAAACACCTCATATGTTCATACTTACCACAGTTATTTCTGCACGTTAGAAAAAGTCAACAGAGAAATAGCACTTTAGGTGAATAATAGGTGTGAGTGGGTTTGGGGAATAACGACCTGCAGTCTGTTGACAGTGCTACCTGAGGTGTTGTCCATGAAACATGTATAATTCAGTTTTTATTTCAAAGTTTTAGTTGTAGCCAGTTGAAATGTAAGCAGACCGTTTTCCATTTATTCATATACATAGATGAATTATTATAAGTGAAATATATATATATATATATATATATATATATCGTGCCACAGCCTGTTGAAAACATGCTGGACCCTTATCTGTTAACAGTATTTATGCTAGTCATAAAAGATAGTAAGACTTTTTTTTTCCACAAGAAAATTGATTGATTAGATTTCACCTGCTCCAGTATTGACTGTACATGCTCCCATTTTGACGCTCTCACTAATGTGTTGGTTTTCCTTCTTTTCAATGTGCAGCTTCTTTCTTGTAACAGAAAATACACACAATAAAAAAAACAGGTTACGTGGCTTGGAGTATATTTCAGACTGACTGACACAAATCCTGTGTGGCGGCCGTGGGTTAATCTGAAGTTTAAAATTCTTTTGTCTCCCTCTAGTGGATAAACAACCGGGTCATGAAATCATTTGTTGGTTGTACAAAAATAACAAATGGGAATGCATGCCAATTAAAACAAATATCATACATGTACATGCAGCTGACTGTGTGTTAAAAGTAAACATTTAATTGTACCTCCAATGCCTGGCGTCATATCGTTAAAAGCTGCAGAATTGGCAAATTAGACAAATAAATACAACAAAATAAATATTATACTCGTACATGGAAACAGTCAGAGTTATTTCCTTCCTGTGTCAGATTGCTTTTAGTCTGCCTGTAACTGACCTGATGGCCGAGCTTACACTCTTGGTTGAAAGTCAAGACAAATACTAACATTGCAAGACTGGAAAGCACCACATTTAAACCTCTTCCAGTCTGAGCAGCAACAGTTCTGGTTCCTACACAAAAGGCAAACATACAATACACACACACATCATTTTGGCATATTGAGGTCTTCTAGTATGTCCAATGAGATTTAGGCCAATTCCGACTAAGAAATGGGTCTCATGTTAAATGAAGCAGGACGACAAGGGAATGGAATGACAATCATGCTGTCCCTCTTAATTCTATATAAGACCTTGTTTAGAGACATACGGTACAAATCTGTCCCCGGTCTTGTTCTTCTTCAGACTGCACTTCCTGCTGCACCAAAGGTTCCTCAAAGATTGCAAGGGTCACGGTTTGTGTTTAAAATAGGCCTCAACTGCAGATAGGAGATACAAACAATTCAGATATCCGCAACTCGTAAAGAAAAACCTCAATAACTCCATGTCTTAGTTGGTCTTTCAATTTACCTGCGTACTCCTGAGGCAGCATCGGTCTGTTGATAACCGTCTGAAATACAGCCATCCAGTCTTTCTGATCCGTCTCTGTCTCGCATGCAAAAAGGAAATTCCTCTCCGGGGTCGATATGGTAATTCCATACTGCCAGTGATAGCCCTGAGTGTTCACTGGGAGCTCAGGAAACAGACTGTAGCCGTTCTCCTTACTGCCGATGAACACCTCTCCTCGTGCGTAAGCATCCTGAGAGCAGAGGGACAAATAAAAAACGCACTATTTTATAGAATTATTGTTCACCACAAACCAAATGTTACCTAGTGCATGTTCTGGATTTTGGGGGACATGAGGCTGTTTCTAAAAATCAATAAACAGTGACATCTTTAGGCATTAGTGTGGAACTGCAGCAGGATCACACACCAGCGGATCTTTGAAGTACATGAGCCTCCTGTCGTCCAGCGTGAACCATCTCTTCTTGAATCCCTCCCTGTGCTGTGGGACACATGCAGAGCCACTAATGAAAAAGACATTTTGCTCTCATGCTTTACGTCTGACATTTTTTTTCTGCCCACATGCTGTGGTAGGATTCAGAAAACGAGCCCTCACCTTTGGACCAGTCTTCTCCATGTAACCCTCCTTTGTGTAGTTCCTGGTCAGCATCGGCAGCAGCTGGAGAAGCAAAATACCTTTAACAAGTCTTCATGTATGCAAGGAATTAAGGAACACTTCTATATATATATATATATTTGTTTTTATATTACTATATCAACTTTAAATTCCAACAAGAAAATAAAGAAATCAATGTATTATTTTGTGAACTTACAAGTCATCAAAGGACAGATTCAATAAGTTCAATAAATGCTTGGTATGTTTTTTATTGGACAATTTAATCCCAAATCTAGCAGTAGATGGAAGTGAATATACTCACATCCAACTGGGGAGCTCCAGGGAAAGCCACCTGCAGGTAGTGAAACCTGGCGGCTCTGATGGCGTTGAACCAGTCCACCATTTCCTTTGAGACAGGAAGTGCAGTCTATTTATCATAACTTACTCCTTAATGATCATAGAACTGTCATAAGTTGTGTAGGCGTTGACCTTTCAACAAATTCAGACTCTGATACAGACATTTTTGTAATGACAAACCGTTTCCACCAGATGGACACACACACAAAGACACACCCCTGCTCTTGACTTCCTGGTCTAAACTTCCCCACAGACATTCAGTGCCACTTACCTTTCCATCCTCATGGTAAACAAAGACGTTCCTGGTGCTGTTGTCCTTCAGATAGGTTATCTGCAGGCCGTGGGCTGTGCCTATTTTAGCCGGCTGGAACGTGGCATTCACGGTGTTTATCTTCATTATGGCTTTGGGCTCTCTGGCCTGCAGAGAGGAAGTTTAATTTTAGAGACAAGATCAAGTCGACGACAAAGCCTTATCGCTCTACGTTCTTCACTGAGCAGGTTTAATCATGTGCTCAAACCAAAAGATTCCAGTGCATTCAAGCAATACAATAATTTTACTTCAAATCGAACTTAAAAGTGAGATAAGTATTTCAGCTTCCGCTGATAAACATAGAGAGCACTCACATCATGCTTGTTGAAGTACTTCAGAACACCCTCCCGTTCGGACAGAATGAATTTTCGGCTGAGGTACTGTCCGTTGTCTCTGCCTCGTTTCCATAGGAACCCCTCTCTGTATCCTGGGATGAAAATAATGGAGACAACTTTTACCAAACTATTACATACCACACCTCAAAATGTTAATTATTGATGTGCAGTAAAAGCTGAGGCACTTCCTCCAAGCCCTGCTGAGCTGCTTAGTAGAGTGACCACAAGCTAAAACACACACACACACAGTTGTCTGATCCTCACACCAGCTTCTGCACATTCTCAGCAAGAGACAAAGTGTTTGCACCATTTACAGCAGCCCGTGTGTGGTGTGGGCCACACACAGCAGTTCTGACTTTATCAATTATTTATGAGAGTGAATGTTTTGTTTAGGACGGGGTTGGACCGTCCACAGCAGAGGACAGGCTGTAAAATATTTGCAAACACACAGGAGAGCAAAGTCAGCAAAGTCAATGTCTCCCTTCAGATCGCTGCTGGGTTTTTTTTTTTTCCATGCTTTCTTATGGCCAATGTCATATAGGATGTTTGTACACAAAAGACACCATTCTTCCTGGATGGCAGAGGCACCCACATGCTCCTCGGCACAGCACAAAACAAGAGGCCTTTGACAGAGAGGGAGGGAGACGGAGGACGAGGGAGACAGTCATGAGACTCTGATAAAGGAGCTTTATCTTTTCTACCTTAAAGTGAGATTTTGCTTATTTTATTTTCAGCATGATCTGTTGCATGATTTCAATCCACAAAATTCAATACATTTAGTCTGCTAGAGAAAAACATTATTTTGGGAAAGACAGTTGATTTCCAGCATGCCTCGGGTTTTACAGTTTAACTTTTACAAAACAAAACTCATACACCTGAATTTGAAAAATCTCAGGCCATATTCCAGCTCTTGAATGCAACCCAAAGGTCTTGAAGGCGATAATCAAGATGTCTGGGACAGTGTATTAAAAGGAAACTGTGCAAATTTCTAACCTTATAATCTGTTTAATTATTAGTGAACCGGACCACGTGGCTATAACTACAACCTCACTTTCATTTCAAGAGCGAGGGGGGACAAATAACCCGGCAGTGTCACAAACCATGCTGTCTATTGGGTTTAACTGATTTCATTTTGCACAACTTCCTGTTTCCGGCTCAGATGTTACAGAGGGAAACAGAAAATAAAAGCTGATATAGAGTGTGGTCAGTGGCCCTTGTGTTTTATCAGCAGAACTTAAGACGTCTCTGACAGCTTTGTATTTCCTCCCCAACAGAGCCGACGACTAGTCAGAGCTTTTATGTTAAAGCTACAGTTGGTGCATGCTTAAGAATATTTTTTGAAATACTCCTTCGAGGAGAGGCAGCTGAGATGGACATGAGCGGAGGCCTCCTCGCCCTCCTTCCCCTCTCGCTCATTAGGCTGTTTTGCGACTGTTGACAATGATAAATGGATGACGCTGTTTTCCTGCTGAGTATTTCGTCAATGCTGTGTGAGACACAGACAATTACTTGTTCTCCTGAGTAAGCCAGAGGCGGATCTTGTTTGGGTGCTCAACTGTGCAGACGTGCACATCCTTCTTACCTGCAGAGTAGGGCTCCTGCAGCTCCGCACAAAGAAACTCCTTCCTCTCGTACTTGGCTCGAATCCATTGTTCCCGCAGCAGCCTGCAGAACAGTTGGTGTGGGAGTTTGAAGCAGGAGACATCAGCATTTTTTATTTTCAGCAAATGTGTCATTAGGTCACGGAGCACAGTCGATTAACTACTTCATGTCATGTCAGGGTGTGTACTATCATTTTATTTCCAAGAGTTTCTGTAGTATCCGTCTGAGCATCACCCATCTTTTAGAGGTGGATGTTGCTCAGACGGATACTGTACAGAAGTGGAACCCACTCCTTCATCAGATCTTAAGGAGGGTGGAGGACCACGTCACTTACGTGCAATCCTTGTGTGTGGGTTGGTAGAAGAAAGCAGGAACTAACTTCTCATATTTAGCCTTGGCAGCGTTGTTACCAGCAGAGTCCATAAACTGTGAGGAAAAAGGGGAACAACAGAAAGAACCGTGACAAAATAGACCACAAACAAATATCTTGCACACATTCAAACACACGACAACAGCATGACATAACCCTGCACGGGACTTTGAGTCTGGAAGTCTCTGCACCAGCACATATTCAGAGTCATGGTCACATCTGCCAGCTGCTGGCTCATGGCTTTCAGGGCATAATGAATTGAGTCTTGTCTCATCCTTTCGATGAACAGGGTGGGTTGGGTGAGGCCAAAGGCTGCAAGCCAAGTTTGAGCCCCCTCTTGCCTTATAAAATAAATGGGCTTTCTGCTTTGGTTAGAGCAGGGGTCTCAGACTCGCGGCCCGCGGGCCAAATGCGGCTGGGTTAGAGTGAGAATAAATATCCTTGGGACGTTCTCACCTCCACCTCTGAGGAGCTCCAGGGATCCAGTAGGACAGACTTCACCTTGCTGATGTGAGCAATGTTTCTGTGGAGGCCTGAGCAGCTGTGACACACAAACACACCCAGGGTGTAGGAGGCCCACTCTGGGTCTGCAAAGCCACATAAAGACTCGTTTGTAGATGCATCAAGCACATATACAAACACTGAAGCGTGTGAACCACTCCTACACTTGGAGGTCTCACTCTCAGAATCATTGCTCTGGTGCAAGGTGAGATTACAGTTGCCGCTGTGGTTATTTTGTAAGTGAGCCCGAGAAGTAGGGCAGTGTGAAGCTGGCTCTCTTCACCCGCTGCTTTTGGCCACTGAGCAAAAATAGCACAATGAGAAAAAGACACTTCCTCGTGCACACGAGCATCTGAACAACAGAGAAAAGTGTGATGCAGTTGAAAGCTGTTTTGTGTCAGCAGAGGGTAAAGACAGTCTGGAGGTGGAGTTTAACAGGGTTAGTGAGAGCTGAAATGTATTTTACTGACATTCGACTGGATGCTTTTGTTTATTTATAGCCATCACATCCCAATAATAAGGAACTATAGAAAAGTAATGTAAATGATCAACACATTTTTCAAGATCTGCCTCTCCTCCACTCAGATAAGTCTCATTTAACAAACCACACCTGTTTGCATGCAAGTAACTGTAGATATGACAAAAGACAAACCAAGGTGTGGGCATGCGAGTGCATGCGCAATACATGTGCATGATGAAGGAGCTATCTCAGCAGAGAGGTAAAAACACATTTTAGATGAACAACCACCACGTTGAGGTGAAAAAGGAGTCACACATTAGTTAGATTGTTCTGCTCTCTGTGTGTGTGTCAACTAATCTATTTCATAACCCTACTGAGGTCGCATCAAGTTTACAGTTAAAAAACACCCCACAGTGGATGACCACACACCATGAAATGCGTCCAGCATCTGTTAACTTCCCATCTTCTCGCCTACCTGCAGCTCCGCAGTCGGCACACTCTCCATTCCCAGGTTTCTCCAGAAGCTGTTTCATTCGCCCTCTGTTGTTTTCTTGGTCCGAAGCCATGGTGACACCGAATTTGCTCTGAGACTGATCAGCGTCTCAAAACCTCAGACCCTCCTGCATCGGAAGTTACAACATCTATATTTTAGCACCGGCCGGACGCTGTGGACCGTATTGGCACAGTGCGTCATGACGCGCCGAAACACCACGGAGCGGAGGGTGCGTGCAAGCAGAGGGGCACGGTCAATGTGATGTCGGTGCTCCAGTCATTACTCGATTTAACCCACCTCCCCGTGGTGTTCGTCTGGAGTGAGACACCCAGCGGAGGACCGAGCTCCCTACTCTCTAGACGTGTAGTCCACAGGAAAAAAATATCAGCAAATGAAAATATAAAATGGTTGCATTTGTATAGTAAAAATGTGTTCTGTCCAAATCTGCCTGACCAAGAAATCACACAGGTGTTTCCAGTTAGTAAGAGCCGTGGGCCGGTTTAAGGGGGTGGAGCTGGGGAGGATTCAATTAACAGGGTGATGGAAACGTCACTCAGGCAGCGTCAGATCTGAGTGACTCCTTAGGGAAACACTGTTCTGTCTTATTATTACATCATTTATACTAGAGACTCAGAGGGGAGCCAATCCCAAAACTAAATGTGTTCTGACCCATTCCACATTTCAGGGAAATCCATCTGGTTGATAGTTAAATTTTTATTTAAAACAAACTAAGAACAAATAGACAGGTGAATGTTTTCTAAAGATAAGTACAGCAAACAAGTTGATCAGGGCAAACAAACCAGGGCAGATGAGGCAGAACCCCCCCACCCCCATTCCACACACAACTCACACACTTTACATGTTTCAGAACCTTTATTTGTCAAAATATCAAAAAGAAATTCAGAACATGGTCACTAGAGGAAAGACTTTAAAAAGAGACCAAACTGAGCCGGACACAACACTGCCAACTTTTCAGGATGACCACGAAATTAAAAAAACATGCAGACAGACGCCCGAGCTCTGGTAAGGCCACGCTATCCATCAAATCAGGAGGGTGATCACTTGGAATCTGGAGGGAGGAAACCTGTTTATCTCGAGGAGTTAGAGCTGGAGCGAGAGCGGTGGCGCCTGCGACCAGGAGATCTGGAGCGAGAGCGACGGCGGGGTGGAGACCGCCTCCTCGGAGAGCGGGACCTGTGGAAGCACAGAGGAAACATTTGTGGTGTGAAAGCAGGAAACAGTACAGGTACAGGTGGACATTTCACTGAAATCACTCTTAAATCTGTGCTGGGAAAATTTGTCTTGAAACTGACCTCCTCCTCATGCGTGGAGGGCTGCGACGCCACATAGGTGGTGGTGGGGGCATTCTACGAGGGGGGGGTGATCTACGAGGAGGAGGGCGGACTCTCTGAGTCAGCACAGCAGACGCAGAGATTTCCTGTCCGTCAATCTGACCTGTAGGTAACAAAGTCATTCGTCATATCAACACCCACAGTGACCCAGTAGTAAATCGGACGCACAGAAACAAACACCCCAGCTCACCACCGTCCATGTGTTTTAGGGCCTTTTGGGTGTCCTCGGGGGTCTCAAACTCCACGTAGGCGTAGCCCCTGGACAAGTGTGGGTGGAGCCTGTCCACTGGCATGTCAACCATTTTTATTTTCCCATAAGTGGAAAAGATCTCCTGGATGTGGTCCTGTGCAAAAAAGATACTTATTGTTACTCCAACATTCTTAATAATCAGTGGAGAAATATTACCACTGTTAAAGAGCAAATGTGTGATGATTTCTTTCTGCTGACCTTGGTGACATTCCTGGTCAGCCGTCCCAGGTGAAGTTTGGTTGGTTTGGGACTCGGGCTTCTCTTCCTTCTTTCTTTATCATCTCCCCGCTTCTGTGTTTTGGACCTGCGGCATCACAAACAAAACAAAGATTAACTCCGCCCTGATTGAAACAAACAATGTAGCGAGTATTGGAAAAACTGTGTGGGGCTGCATTCGATGGCATGATTTACTCAGAGCGTGAGCGGCGGCGGTTGTCATGCCGTCTGCGGCTGGGGCTCGGGGAGCCAGAGGAGCTGGAAGACGAGGAGGAGCGAGAGCTAGAGGATCCAGAGCGACTGGATCCAGATGAGCTTGACCCACTGGAGGAGCCAGAACTGGAACCAGAGCTGCTACTCGATGCAGAGCTGGACCTGGTCAGATTCAAAACAACAGAGAACTTTAGCACAAAATATATAAAGTTAGCAACCATATTTTCCACAAACATTTTGTGTGATTTCGGAAAACATACCTGTTGCTGCTGCTTCCAGTCGAAGCACTGCGTCGTTTCCTCACTTTGTCCCGTCCTCTCTCCTTGTCTCCTTCCTTTGTTCCGCTCTTTTCTTTACCTCTGTCTTTAGTTTTCTCCTCATCTTTCCGCTTCGTGGGTGAGGGTGCCCTAAAGTCAAAGAATGACAAATAATATTGAGATGAAATGTAGTAAGAACAGTGAATGATGTAGGGCTGAATGAGTCAATCCATCAAAATTTGAACATAGACTTTGAATTCTTGCTTAGTCAGAACCAAAGAACAAAATTCAAAATTATTAAACTCAAATGATATAAAATAAGCAAATTCTCACGTTTAAGAAGATGGAATGAACAAGACCCTATTTTAACAATCAATCACAGAAAGTATATATTAATAACCAACGTGTTTGGAGATTAAATGCCCGTGGATGACCGTGACCGTTGTTCACTTCAGATGAAGACAAAGTGAAACGCGTGCTTCAGTCAATAAATCGCATACAAACCAAACGTAGTAAACGGTCAAAGAAACGAAAAGTGAGCTTTTCGTTGCAGGTAAAAACAGAAAGTTACACCAAACCAGTGAAACGTCGCAGGCTTTTTAACGCAACAACCAACAGCAGAAACCCGCCGCCATTGATTTCCATTCTAAAGCTGATCGCTCGCAGCCTGGTCCCCGTTTGTCGACAACTTCCTGTCTAATAAGATGCTCAGAGATTCAAAAATATGGCCCATGTTTTCCCCGTGTCATTACCTTCATTATTTGATTACCATGAGCTGCATTGTAAATGTTTTCAAGACCAAACTTACATTTCGTTCGAACGAAGGATTCCACTTCGACCACCGACGGCGCGTTAGTCGCTTGGCGATGACGACAGAGCGGATGTGACGCCGGAACCTGAGCGCCGCGCTCAAGTCGTTTGTTTGTATTAGTTCTGACAGACGAAAGAAAAGAGAAATGTGGCTGTTCTGCGTTTTTCGTCGCATCGTAGCTGTGCGAGGACGAAATGTGTCACCACGGTACTTGAATTGATTTCATCTGACAGGAAACAATCATCCACGTCACCTCCAGAGGACGAGGTAAACGCATCACTTGATCATAGTGTTAGCTATTGATGTTAGCTAACCTAATGTCTGGCGAATTCAAGTGTTTATGCGTGTGTGTAGTTTGTGTTTTAATGTTCTGTCAGGATCGTTCAACATTTTTTTCAGTGACCCTGAGGATTATTTGGTTTGTTCCACGTAAAGTTAATTTCCAACCTTCTCACGAATACACACACAATTAGTAATGATCACTTTGCCTGGTTTGTGATTCATATTGCACAAAATAGGCAATGTGGTATAAATAAACTGGCACTTGAAGTAAAAAAAATCTTAGAATGACCAGTGTTGTGTTTTTTGCAATTCAATGCAAAGGTGTCAATAATATAAACACAAACCTAATTAAATATGGATAACATCGGTGATATGTCATTTGTAATGCAAATGAGTTGATTGGATCTGATCTGAAACAGCTCATCATTTAAGAAAAATATACATCAAAGTTGTGACATTAATGCGTGCTTATGAATGTCTCAATTTCAAACATGCATAGGTATAAACAACAAGAGATCCACTCCTTTCTGAGACCATGGGCCGGCTGGATGACGCCGCCAAACACAAAGTGGTGGAGCTGAGGAAAGCTGGTCTGAGTTTCCGTAAGATCAAAGCTGTGCTGGAGCTGGAGAACATCAAGGTGTCTGCCCAGGCCATCTACCTGTTCCTGAGGGAGTTCCAAGGGAGGCCCCCAGGGAGGGTCAGACCTGTGGAGGGTGGAGGCAGCACAACACCAGTATCACATGTACAAGCTCGGGCTGGGACGGTACAAGCAGGCTGGAGTAACATTCGTTTCCAAAACCTACTACGGCAGGCGTCTCACCAGCCTAGCTTCACAGTAGCTTCAGACTTTGCTAAACAGATTTCTTCAAATCCAGAGGCGTGTGTAAAGCCACCAGGTTTTGCGGAGATCAGCGGAGGCAGCAGGTCAGAACAGCAACAAGTTGGAGATAAAGAAGAAAATGACATCCAGATTGTTAGCGTCACCTCCCTTGCACAGAACAGCCAACAGAGAGGTCCCCAGTCCACCGTAACACAAACAGAGATGGGCGCTGTGTCTTCCACACCAACAGGTGCTGGAGCATTCACGAGGAAGAGAGTCACACCTTCTCCAGCCACCAACTCAATGTTGGCAGCTAGGAAGAGGCTTTTGGATAAAGCGCTATCACACAGAATGAAGGTACCTACCTGAACTAAACCCCTAGATAAAACCTGGGGTGTTGGCTATAGAGCTTATTATGCAATTTGCCATTCAGACATGCACAACAAAGCTGCAGGTTCTCTTTTGTTTACAACCCATGTGTTTCAACAGTCATTCCACCAGGTGGCATCATTGTTCAGGAGAGAACAATCGAGTGTCCAGGGATCCAACATGAATAGTGCAATACCTCAGCTGCCTGAAAGATATGAGCTAACCACAGAAAAGGTGAGACAAGTTCAAACCTCAAACAAAGTAACAGATCTCAGAAATAAATGGCTGGAACACATGCTCTTTAAATTAGACTGCTACTAATTTAAAGATTTTTTATTCTAAGCATGCAGCTGGTTCCAGGCAGACCTATATTCCAGCGTAGATCTGTCCATACATGAATATTGGAGACTAATAAACTGTATTATTACTTTAACCATTTCCTTTGCATGTTGAACAGACTGTTATGGAGGGTCAGTCTGGGGGAAGTGCTGCCCCCAAGCGTTTTGTGATACAGAGACCAGGTCTGTCTGTCCGCTCTCCGCATCTTCTTCCTCGGGTTGGCGTTCATCTTCCTAATCGCCTGGGAGCACCTTTCACAAGCTCAGCTCCAGGGGTTTCCATCATCCGGCTTCAGACCACTGGTGGGCATGGTGGTACTCATAGTGAGCAAAACCCAAGCCCACAGCAGGCAGCTCAGGACGCCGGAGGGAAAGGTGCTCTGCAGGATCAGCTCCAGGCCCTGGGTTCTGAGGTGCGCAGCTTGGGCCTGGCAGTGAAGATGCTTGTGGAGCAGCAGGGCCGCGTGGAGCAGGAGCAGGCGCAGCAGACACACATTCAGAAACAGATTCTCAGCACTCTGCAGAGCCTCACGCTCAAACTGGGACAGTGTAGCAGTACTGAACAGCAGCACAATAAAACCCTGTCACCGTCTGCTTTGCCAACAGCTTCTGCATCTACCTCCTTCAGCCAAGACAACTTCAGCTTTAGTCGGGGCACATACACACAGTGCAGCCAAACCCAGCCAAGTTACAACTCTTTAGAAACTTTAGAAAATTTAGAGGCCTTTAAACTGCCTGGACTGAGCCCTACCAGTATGAATGGGTTTCCTCCTTGTAGCAGTGCTGAGAACCTTCCGCTTCAAACACAACCATATGCAACAGCATACACACAGCAAACCAGCCAAAATCTCATGCCACCCTACACACAATCCTACACCTCTGCATTCACCCAGTCACATTCCCCGACTTTCAGAATACCAGAGAGCAAGTCATCTGATTTCCCAAGCAGCTGCTCGGCAAGGCCCCTCCAGGACTGCAGCGTGTCCCCTCAACCGCAAGATCAGCAGCTCAATATTATCAAAGTGGAGGGACCGTAAAGAGCCTCTGATTCCACAATGTTTTGGGACGATAAGGGCTTGAATTTGCTTTTTAAAAAGTCACTTTAGTGTATGTTTTTACATTGAGCAAAGTTGTAGCACTTTTTAATTTATTTATTTCCAAAGTACATTTTAAGAGAATACATACAGCAATAGAATGAAGGCACAACAAGGATTTAGTACAAATGTGGGTGTGGTTTGTCTTTAGAAAAATGTATATGTGGGCACTTTTTTTGTAGAAAAAAACTTGTTTATTTTGTATCAACTGTTGATCTCTTACTGTTCGTACCTCAATGATAACAAATAAAAAAAGCTGGTTATGCACACTCACATTAGAGTTCCAGGAGTAATGGGAGTAAGGAGTGAGTCTCGATGAGGACTGGTTGTATTTCACAGTTCCAGAATTATTCAAACCAAATTTTAATCATTATTGTAAGAGTGAACCAAGATTTCCACTCTTTGGTTTAATGTTACAATGAATCGACCATAATTAAATTGAAAATCAATGATTCATCTTCATCAGGATTTCTTTGGTGACATAATAATGTGCTGACTCACCAGTAGAGAATGATAAAACCAATGTTAAATCCTTAAGCCAAAGCAGTGGGTCCTTTCCTAACCTTTTCTGTCTGGTTCCACATCTGTGCTCCCTGAGTTAAATTTGACCTCAGGTTGTTTGAGCTGAATAATAATAATCAACACACCTTTGTTTTGTAACGCTGAGAAAACTGTACCCTGTAACTACAGAATATTCTTTAACAAACGCAGTTGATCTTATTACCTGCATCACTCCATCATTACTCCTGATGTCTGCTGACAGCACAGAGCTGATGCATTGCAGGGGCTAGGGTTAAGCCCACGTCTGGTGTCGGATCCAGCTCATCCTCTGTAACTCCAGGTGGAGGAGTGAAGCGAAAGTGCTGGAGGAGGGAGGTGAAGAAGAGGAAGAGCTCCATCCTGGCGAGACTTTCTCCGAGGCACATTCTGCGACCTGCAAGGACGACGATGATGATCACAATTGTATGGATTGATTGTGAAATATCTGTCATGACTATAAAGCAACAGCTGAGACCAATGCTGTTATACCTGCTGAGAAGGGCATGAAGGCATCTCTCTTGGTAAATTTACCCTCTGCATCTAGGAAGTGGGAAGGGTTGAAGGTGTGCGGGGTCTCCCATTCGCTCTCGTCACACAGGACAGAGGTAAGAAGAGGAATCACGGTGGTGTTCTGCAGTTATTGGAAGAAAGCGGGTGTCAGAACAAAAGCACCCGTTTCACATTTTCACACATCACAAATATGTGAGAAACTGACTGCTTTGATAAAATAGCCCTGGAAGGTGACATCTTTGCTGGTTTTGTGGGGGAGGGCCATGGGGGCAATGTTGGCCAGCCTCTGCGTCTCATGGATGACGGCATCGGTGTACGGCAGGTTCTTCCTGTCCTCCACTCGAACCTGACGGCTTCCAATCACCCTCCTCAGCTCCTCCTGGACTTTGTCTGAACACACATTGAAAGCCAAATTTGACCAACGTGTGATGCTACTTTAATCCTGCTAAACTGAGACAAGCCTGTGGATGTATAGTCCACCTTGTACATGCGGGTACTTGGCCATTAAAAGCAGGCTCCACCGAAGGGTGGTTGCTGTGGTGTCTGTCCCAGCTGCAAACAGATTAGTCACGCTTAAAAGCAGGTTGTCATCATGGTAGTGGGAATCCTTAATTCCAGACTCCTGTAAAGGGATTGATCACTTATTGATGAATCTTTATTGTGGCTTTACAAGTAGATTCAAAAGAATAGTGCAGCTCACCTCCAGATCTTGCTTGCGACTCAGAAATGCATCAATGTAGCATCTGCGCATCTCAGGGTTGAGCATCTCCTTCATCTCTGCTATAACCTTCCTCATGTCGATCATGCTGGTTTCTATATTTTTCATCAGAGTTCGCCAGTTTTTGAGACAAGGGCCCAACCAAGGAAAGGCATTGTATACCTGCAATAACACACAATGAAAACTAATATACTAAAATATATATGTGTGTGTATATATATATATACTCAACAGTTAAAGAGTAATGACATTCTACTAAAAGTAGCAATGCTTGCTCTAGGGTATGAGCTTTCATGATATTTAAATGGTGTGAATAAAGCTATTTCGAGTCGAATATACACATTAAAATAAAGGTAAAATGCCTGAGTAGCAGTACCAGGATGGACATTGATCCTGAGAGATGGATGGACTCTCGGTTTCTCTCCACAAGAGTGTAAAGTTCAGGGTCGCTGTATTCAAACCTCTTCCCAAACACCAGCATGGATATGATATTAGAAGCTGCATAAGCAAGTGTCCTGCTGTTGTTGAAAGGTTTGTCTGAGAGGAGAGTCAGACACAGCATTTGAATTAATAAAGCTACTGCAGCAAACTGAAGAGGGACATGCAGCCCTGGCACAATAATGTATGACCATTGACTGTTTAAAGTATTGGCCCAGTGGCACATGGTCTGTGACAGAAAAATCAACACAAATGATCAAACTGTTCATCACATTACAATACATTAACATCTGGGTGTGGGCCACCAGCCAGTGAAAGGGCACTGTTTACTTTTTTGCTCCTCCCTGGCCATCAGGGGGCTTTGTACAAACATACCTTTGTGCTGTTTGAATTCTTCAGTCAGGAAGTAACATTCCTCAATGATCTGTCCTTCAGTAATCCTCTTCCCCATCCCAAAGTCTTTAAGTGTGGACATAGCAAAGTGCCTCATCTCTTTCCATGAGTCTCCATTGGAAAATAATATGCCTGGAACATTGAATTTTTTTAGTTTCCTTCATTTTATGAAGCACTGTGCGTGCTTGTTTAGATAGGTGCTGCATTAGAAAACGTTATTGTGTAACAGATGAAACCAAAGGTCAGAATGTTTCTCTCACCATGCTCTTTGTTGAAATCATAGAATATGGGGGTGATCTCTCTGTCTCCAAACTCCTCAGCATGGTTGACCAGCGCCTGTTTGACTGTCCTGTATCCTGCCAGGACCACCACCTTCTTCATCCCTAAGTACACTGTGAACACTGGTCCATACTGTTTGGACAGCTAAAACATCAAGGCGGGTAAAGAAATGAGAGTCTCAGCTTTAGAAAGGAAGTCACGTAACAGCCAGACGAAAAATGTGTCTCTGTCTTCTGAAAAGAATCAGATGGAAGCAGTTTCTCACATGAAAGAGAGAGTTGTCGAGCCTTTTGAGATCCACTTGCAGCAGGTTACCAAGCAGGGGGAGAGGCGTAGGTCCTGGAGGCTCCCTCCGGTTTGTATGGGAGCTCAGGTTGGGGGACAGAAGGTAGAGGAGCAGAAGAAGCACAATGGCCCCCAGAAAAGATGCTGAAGCAGAGAACTGGAGAAGATCTTCAAACATGATCCTAATGGAGGATGTAATCTTTGACAATCTTCACCCTTCTCACAGAGCAGCTGTCCTCACACAGTTCACTGAACGTCCTCCCGCCCCCTCTCAGCGGAAAATATTAACAGAAGTCTAGATCTCTTGCCAAGCAGTGGGAACATGCAGCAACGCGGGTAGTGTAGAGTTGAAATGTGAATCATTTTAAATCAAACAAAAGCGGAGCCTCTGTGTAAGTGGAACTACTGTAATGTGTTGATCAGTCAGCCAACCAAAGATGCCTCGTCCATCAGGATGGAGGCCATGTCTCTTTACCTCCTGACAATGGATGCTGTTTTTTATATATTCTTTTCCTATTTGTTTTCATGTATTTTGTAAAGCAATGCAATTATGACTTATTTTATGGATTATTGCATCATTATGATCATTATGTTGTCAGAATATGGGATTCACTGATTGTTTCAATATTAATCTAATTGATATCCATGTTCGTTGTCTTTTAAGCTAATCAAACCCCCTCAAACTGATCAGACAAACCCAGAAAAGGAGCAGCCCTTTGCAATGTAAATGAATCTCAAGTGAGATTTGAATGTGTCCCAGAAGCCGGCTGAGCAACCTTTCCATTCTCTGTGATTAGGTCCTGTCACGCTGACATGACCCCGAATAACCTCTCTCTCAGTGTGAGCATGTTTGTTACTTTCTTTCATGGCAACATGCAAATTAATGTATATCTCACTACCTAACACTATCCTGAGGATGGATCACAGTGCTGCAAGTTAACACGCCTGATTAATCTTTAACGGAATAGAAAGCTCTGTTCTCTTTCCACCCAAACCAGAACAGGAGCAGTATAAACGTGACTCTTTCTCACTCTTTCCACTCATAAGAAAAATACTTTTTTTTAACCTGATCATAAAATAAAAATATCTCAATCATATGTTATTTTCCCATTTATGAATTTGTTGTTTACTTAAAAACAAAACAAATATATATTTTATTCCATTTATATTGTGCAGCAGGAAAAAGATGTAGGCACTACAATAAAAGATGAAATGACTAAAAGCAGGAATACACTCATCTCTTACTATAAAATCTTGAGGATTTGGATAAAAATGTGTAAAAATGTGAAAAGGAAAAAACCCCACAAAGAATTCAACTATATATCCAAACAACAGACAGAATCTTTTGTTAGGGCAGCCTCCCTCACTGGCGAATGGTTGCACACAGCTCATGAGGTAAAGGGCTGAGGGTGAATCCTACAGCTGGCGTCAGATCCAGCTCATCCTCTGTAACTCCTGGTGGCGGAGTGAAGCGAAAGCGCTGGAGGAGGGAGGCGAAGAAGATGAACAGCTCCATCTTTGCCAGACTCTCTCCAAGGCACACTCTGCGCCCTGGAGGCAGGGTGAGGAACAAGAGAAAATCATGTTCAACCCTAAATTAGATCTGATTGCTGAAGAAGAATAAAAGGAGAAACCTGCTTTACCTGCAGAAAAGGGCATGAAGGCGTCTCTCTTGATGAATTTACCATCTCTGTCCAGGAAGTGGGAAGGGTTGAAGGTGTGTGGTGTCTCCCATTCACTCTCGTCATACAGGACAGAAGTAAGAAGCGGAAACACAATTGTCCCCTGCAATGACACAGAAAAACTCTGCAAAGTTTAAAAATGAAGGCATCTCTGAGCGCTAAGAGGTGGACGTCCAATGAAGTGAACAGAGGGACTGACCGCTTTGATGAAGTGTCCCTGGAAGGTGACGTCTCTGCTGATTTTGTGAGGAATGGACATGGGGACAATGTTGGCCAGTCTCTGTGTCTCATGGACGACGGCGTCTGTGTATGACAGGTTCTTCCTGTCCTCCACTCGAACCTGACGTCCTCCGATAACCCTGCCCAGCTCCTCCTGGACTTTGTCTGAACTCACATGAAGCCCCAACAGAAAAACTCTTTAAAAACGTTTTAAATTTAAAGTGTCTTTAGGCAAATTACCAGGATGGTTTAACAAACAAAGTCAGTTTAGTGAAGGCAATTCCATAAATAGATAATGTGTTGACACAGCATCAACCAGAGCCCACAGGTAAACGCAAACATACTCCATCTTACCCTGTACATGTGGATATTTGGCCATGAGCAGCAGAGCCCATCTGAGGGTACTTGCAGAGGTGTCGGTGCCAGCAGCAAACAAGTTTGTGATGGTAAAAATTAGGTTTTTCTCATTGAAGTGTGTGTTCTCAGCACTAGTGTCCTGACAGAAACAAAAGCCACATAAGCATTGGAACATAATTGTGGGTTCACATGAAGTTCAAATCTTAAAATTGTAAAATGAAAATATGAGTAACATGACACATGGATGTCCCACCTCTTCTTTCTGTTTCCGAGCCATGAAACAGTCCACAAAGCCCCGGCAGCAGTTCGTGTTCAGCGTCTCTTTCAGTTGCCTGATTAACTCTTTGATATCCTTCATGGTATCATGGAAATTTTCTAAGATAAGCTGCCGGTTTTTTATCCAACTGACCAACCTGGGAAACATGTTGTAGAGCCGGGACACAACAGTAAAAAGACAGAAAAAACTCTTATAGACAATTAAATGGAGAGAAAAAAACAGAAGAGCACATCAACACATTCCCTTAAAACAGAACTGACATGAGGTTTACCTGGACCGAAGGAGTGCCCGAGTATCGTATGTTTTCACTCGCTCTTCTCACCAAGTTCTGAAACCTGGGGTCATTATATTCAAATCTGCTCCCAAACACGATGGAGGAGATGATGTTGGATGTTGCATAATATAATGGATTTGCTGTATCGAATGGTTTCCCTACCAAAGACAAGTTAAAAAGTTATCTACAGTACATCTGTTGTTTTTGCACATGGGAACATGTTGTCACCTCAGTACCTTTGTGCTCCTCGAACATCTGGATCAGGAAGTGACACTCCTCCACAATTTTCTCCTCAATTAATCCCCTGCCCATCCCAAAGTCTCTGAGGGTGGAGAGGGCGAAACGCCTCATCTCTTTCCATGTCTCCCCGTTTGAAAATATGATTCCTTTTCAAATTAAAACACATGGTCTTTCATCATTTCTACTGAGCATATGGTGAAAAAAATAAGAGCGTGATGAACTTACCATGACCTTGGCTCATTTCATCGAAAATAGGGGCACTGTATCGGTCTCCAAACTCCTCTGAGAAGCTGACCAGAGCGTCTTTGACCGTCTTGTATCCAGCCAGCACCACCACTTTATCAGGTCCAAAGTAAACAGTGAACACTGAGCCATATTCCTGAGAAAGCTGAAATAACACAAATGGCACATGCCTAACTGTAGGATTGTTAGGATTGTTGTCTGAATAACGAGACGCCTGTTTGCTGTGTATATCGTCAACAACACTGTAGCACACCTGAGAAGAATGTGGATCGTTGGCATTGTGAAGTAAAACAAGTGAAAGGTATGCTAAAGGTATGCCATTAAAAGAAACTGTCAAAGAATTGCACGCAGCAACATACTGTATTGTGAAGCCAGGTAACTTCAGTCATTTAAACGGCATACTAGGTAGGCCTAATGTTTTAAACTAGGCTACATGTTTTCTGTAAAAAAAATAAAATAAAAAAACATTGTATCCTGTCATTTACTATGATTTTTTTTTACAGTTATTCAGAGACTTTACAGTACTTTACTGGTAGTGTAGTGACTTCACTTTTTACAGTCAATTCGTTACATTGAATGTTGGTATTCTTTTTTTTTTTTTTACACCTAACACACAAGTTCCTGTAAGTCCCTTTCTGCGCCTCCTCTGGTTTGGTAAACCCCCTCCGCCCACCTCACACAGACTCCTGTAGGGTCTCTTGAGATCCAGCTGCAGCATGTTGCCGAGCAGGGGCACGGGCCTCGGCCCCGGGGGGCCCTTCCGAGCTCCGTCCGAGCCGAAGCTGCTGGACACGAGGCAGAGGACGAGGAGCACAACCACAGCACTCAGCAGAGCCGTGGGGCTGGAGACGAGGGAGAAAAGCAGGTCATCCAGGGCAGCCATCCTATTGGTATTGTTGTGGTGCTGAGGGCGACAGTCAGCGTTGCTCTGCGAACCCGATATGCTCTCTGAGGGCAGCCTTGTGTCCATTGGTTGAGTCTCTGCCTGACGTCATTACGCGCGTGACGCGACGTGCACGCCTTTTGTTCAACAACGACCACAACAAAAGAGCAGCAACTGTCTCTGAGGAGGTCAGGGGACCTCACTGTTTTTTTTATAACTGGGCTCTTGACTTTTGTCTGTTTGTTTCTAAAAAATAATGTTGTAATAATGTAATGGCGTTGTTCTGTCTTGTTCAACATTTGAGCGGGGGGGGGGGGCTCATCACAGCAAATGTGGGAGGTTTCACAGTGCTAATGTTGACTGGGATATTATCACCACACTCTTCCATACAAGGAGACATAAACAGTAGGATTGTGTTGGGGTTGGACTGAGTTCTGAGTTCTCCATGTTTACAATCATAACAGAAGTGGAGTGTCTAACCTTGAAGCCTAAACCGCACCACCTTTGGACTATGTGTTTGTGAGGTTCTTCTCTCTCAAGAAGGCGAAGCACAGACAATTTAAAAACAAAGACATCTTGCAATCTCGCAAATATAGCTGCATGTTGGAGACTGTAACATGATCACATGAAAACGGGATTAGCGCTGAGCCCTTTCTCCACTGGCCCATAATCCCACACACACCCAGTGTTGTCTAAAACGAGAGCAGGTTTTTACTGGCAATTAACTCCCAGGTCAAATGACTGCGCAGTGGCTGAGGCCTTCAATCGGCTCTGGTGCTGATTGTCAGCGATGGAAACACGACACCCGGGTAAACAGATTAACGTGGCAAGAGGAAGTAGAGCGTGAAGAATTGAGAAATGGGAAAAGAAGAAAGGGGTGAACCTGAGGTGTTTTTACAGTTTTACAAATCCTCCTTCTCAGCTCATCCAGGTGAAAACATGCAGGGATGGATTTTTTTTTGTGTGTGACAGTACCTGGGCTGAGGTTAGTGTTTGGTCAGTCTAATGGAAGTGTACCATCCCCTGATGAGAATTCACATGAATCAGATGATTCCTTGTTGTCATTTTTTCTAACTATAACTCACATTTGAAAAGGTGAGGGTCAGCCTATTTGATTTGAGGGCTAACAATGTAAACACTCATGATTTTAGCGCTCTAACTCTAACATCAGTTAAAGGACTGTGCTAGTTGAGTTGTGTGAGTGTCTACATGTTTACAACCTAACAGAAGTGGTGAATATGTAGCCGAGTCTGACCTGGAAGCATAAATCGCTGTTCCCACTAGGTCATCAGGTTCCACCTTTGGACTCTTTTTTTTTTTTTTTGTTCTTTCTCAAATGATGAAGCACAGAGAATTTAAAAACGCATATATCTTTCCATCCCCTGCCAGAACAGATTCAGAGTTCAAGTCTACGCCGGTGGAAGACCGAGAGCTGAACTTTGCTTCCATGTGCATAGAGCATTATTTAATTTAAAAAGAATATTGACACAAATACAGTTGACAAGGTAAGTTCCATGGTACAGTACAGTACACAATTACACTGATGTCAATTCCCCTTTTAAATAGAACACACTGTATTCCAGCACTCTGTTGTTACAGTGTCAGCAGCAAACATTCCCATGTTCCTATAAACACTTATTGGACGGTGCAGTTGATTCAGCTCGTACAATGAAAGGAAACAATTGGACTGTGCAGATACACACAAACAAATTTAACAAAAGTCAAATATGAAGACCTTCAAAGACCTATAAGCCACAAATCAGTGTCTTCCTGGAATGTCAGTCTCTGACTTATCTTTATTTTCTACACACATCTGACAGTGACATGAAGAAAGTGCTGTAAATCATAAGGAGTTGGTAATAAAACGCATCACCGTCGAGTGCTCCTTGCTTTTGTGAAAGACGAGAAAAAATACATTCATCTCACTTGTGTGGAGCCGGGTCAATTTTTCCTGGAGAAGGAATCAGATTGGACGGCAAGCAGGAAATAAACAGGAGAAGAACCCGTTTCTCTTCGCTATGTGCGAAGAGTCATAATTAGCGCACGCTTTACAGGTTCTTTCAAGTAGCAACACGTCTCTGGGAATGTGAAGAAGGGACACATTCTGAGCTCGATGAAAGAGCCACAAACACTGCGCTGATTATTCTTCCTCAGGACAAGGCCTCAGTTTGTGTGCAGGGGACTGTGTTCGCCTTTACCACTCGAACAACTGTTCAGCCTTTTTTATTGCGTTTCCTAAAGGAGCAGCTACACGCTAAATGTGACACAGCAGTAAAGTTTGTCCGCTGCACAGGGACAATCTCTTGGTTCTCATATAGTAGCACTGGTTAACTTTAGTCTGGATGAAATCAGGAATAATGTGTTGTCATTCTCTCGCCTCCACACACACACACACACACACACACACACTATTTACACAGGTTTACCATGATAAATGCATAGCTGAGGGAAAAAGGAAAGAAAGAAATGTTCAAAAAAATCGCCCCACAGGTCGTTGCAGTCTTTGTTCTTCTTGGTGGATCGATCACCTGCAGTCTGACACAACTTGAGATCAATTCCTGCTGTTTACTGCGACAGCATCGCCTGCGTCATACAGTGACTCTCTCTCTCTCTCTCTCTCTCTGAAGAGTAAATTCTGTGTAAATTCTAATGGCTGCGACATAAGCTGAAGAATCATTGGTTCATAAGAGGCATAGTATATGTACTCAGACGGGAGTAAATGTTCTCCTCTGCAGAAAGAAGTGTCTTCCAGTGTTCTTCATCATCATCATCATCATCATCATCATCATCATCATGCGCTCTGTAAGTCGTATTTTATGCATGCATTCATCAATGAGGCAAAACAAAACAGTCTTTAAAAGAGTAACCGTTCGTCTTTGTTCTGAATGACGAACTGGTTTCAGTACCATGAAAAGACCACATTATTTACAGAGATTTCTTTTTTTATATGGAGCAATATAAAGAAGCAAACCCTCATTAGTTAGATAAGGCGTAATGGTGTGCAACATTGTCTTAAACAGATTAGAGTGGTTTCACTCTCTCATGGTGACTGACGCCAAAACAACAACAACAACGCTCAAAGTCTCTGAAGCAAAATCCCAATAAATCATAAATAACATAAAGACAAGCTGTACGTACATACGCACCCACACACACGTATTCATAATTAAGAGTAGTGGTCTAGTGAGTGGTGTCAGTGACCTTTGACCTCACTCAAAGGTGCATTAAGAATTCAGCACTTAGAATAAACAAAATCCCCATTTCCCCATCACACAACGACAATAAGGACGGCATGAATGAGTCCACAGACACACATCAACAGGACGCAGTAGTAGTAATGCTGAAGTTGACGACACGGACGGGCCCAGTGTGTGTGGGTGCGTGTGTATGTGTGTGTGTATATAAGAGTACCGGGCAAAGTAAAAATGGAGCACAGCAGCCTGTGTAACTGTCAGTCCACACACACACACACACACACACACACACTGAGTAAAATAGTAAAATCGACGATGGATGGACAGAGTCCTCTCTCCACCTACTTCTTCCCGCTCTCTATGCAGTGCTGAAACTGGGCAAAGCTGAGGAACACCTGCTCCAGTGATATCTGGCTCACGCAGTAATCTTCAATGTTGTATTTCTCTTTGGCTGCCTCCAAAGTGCCAAACACCTGAGAGGGAGCAGAGGACATGGAGGGAGGGGACAGGGAGGGAGGGGATGGGGAGAAGAGCGTCGTGAATATATCTCCTGGGTGAAATGAAACAACCATGTGCTATGTGTTGCTTTGTCCACTAGAGGGAGGTCACACGCTGCACAAAGGCAGGGATGGATTTTTCCCCAGTTTCCACTTTGTTTAATTGAAAAAAAAAAAAGATATGAGCAGATCTGTGACAGTACCTGGGCCCAGGTTAGTGTTTTGTCAGTCAAATGGTAGTGTACCATCCCCTGGTGTGAATCCTTTAGTTGACTTCCTGCCGTGGGATGAAATTCACAAATTTAGATATCAACAATTATTGGTGCAGTTCAGAGAAAAAAAAAATTTGAATCAAAAATGTTAATCTCATGAAAAACCGTATCAAATATTGCTGTGTCTCTGACCTGGAAAGGTGGTTTCAATGAAGTCTTTAAACAGGTGCAGGTCACTGTCCTCCAGCTCGGCCTCCACGTGCACTTTAGCCAGCAGAGTGTAGCCACTGCCGAACTTGCTCTTCAGGTGTTGGGGACTCCCGAGACATTTCATCTGGCCGTTGACCATCACCGCCAGCCTGGTGCACAGGGCCTCGCACTCCTCCATACTGGTGAGGAGGTGGCAATAAACAATGTTTAACACAGGGTTCTTTTAAAAAGCAGAAAATAGAAATACAGTTCATCCACCTCTGAAAATGTCACCTGTGAGAAGTGATGACTATGGCCTTGCCAGACTCCCGTGTGCGTGTGACAGAATCCCACAGCAGCCTCCTGGCCACAGGGTCCATCCCGGTCGAGGGTTCGTCCAGGAAGATGACTGGAGGCCCACCGATCAGAGCCATGCCCGCACTCAGCTTCCGCTTGTTCCCACCACTGGAAGTCAATGGTAAGATGATGTTTTACACACACACACACACGGCGCGGAGCCCTATCTGAACATGAGGAGCACAGCGCGTGACTGACCTGAAGCTGCGGACCAGTTTATCGGCGTGAGGCTCCAGCAGCAGTGACCTCAGGACGTTCTCCACACAGCCGGACACGTACTTCTCTGGGATGCCTCTGAGCCGGGCGTACATACTCAGAGTTTCTCTTCCTGTCATGTGCTCCAGCACAGCGTCAAACTGGGGACAGTAACCGATGCGCTGCTGCACCTGCAATACAGAGATACGGGTTTACTTTCAAATGTCCGCAATTTTGGACTGAGCCATCGTACAACCCTGTCCTCGCACCTTTTTAATGTCCCTCAAAATGCTGTAGCCATCGATGTAAGCGTCCCCGGAGGTCACGCTCTCGTCACCCGTCAGCATCTTAAAGGTCGTGGTCTTTCCTGCTCCATTGAAGCCCAGGAGGCCAAAGCACTCCCCTTTTCCAACAGCGAGAGACAGCCGGTCCACAGCCAGAACATTTGTCCCGCTGCTGTACACCTGAGAGGAGGAGATAACCACCTTGTCAAGTCATGCAGCCTGTGCCTGAATCAACACCAAAAGGACAAAAACCTTCTGTGCTGCTTACCTTGCTGAGCTCCTGCAGAACGAGGGGGCTGCCAACCATAGACTCTATTATCGGCTGGCACTCCAGGACCCTCTTCCTCTCATCGGCCACGTCTCTGTCCTCGGGGAGGACTGCTGCATCCTCTATCAGAGGTAACTGATGCACAAAACCCCACGCACATGAGCAAAATGAAAAAGAACCTTAGAAAATAAAAACCCTGAGAGGATTCATGTGCAGTGCGCCCACGGTTCATCTACCTGTTTGCGTCGTCTGCCCAGGGAGGTGACAATCCTCCTGAGAGTGCGGACAAACTGCAGCTCGATGACAAACAGCAGGATAATGAAGACCACTCCCTGAATTGAAAAGGCCACGAGGAAGCGTCCGACACCAGGCTCCGACATGGAGAAGTAGTTTGTGTTGTATGTGATGTCTAAAACCAGAGGAAGTTAAGTTGAATCGATTACGAGCACAATCGTGCAGAATGCACGGAATAATAATAACAATCATGTATCCGTCACAAACAATGGCATTTGTTGTTATCTGTACTCACTGAAGTACTTGCAGATTGCCTGGCTGAGAGGGCTGGACGTACAAAAAGAGATGAATTCGTAGTTCTGGTAGAACTGGCAGAAAGACATTCCGAGGCAGTAGTTTGGAAAGATCAGGAAGACCTTATCCAGTGAGCGTGACAGGTCCTGCAGCTTCAACTCTGGAGAATCCATGATGGAGAAATCAGCAGGTATAATCAGGAATCCTTTAAATTCTTACTTTACTTTTACTTTACTTTACTTTTTATTTTAAACTTTAGAGTCAGATGTTTTCCTCGTCATTTTTTTAATGGAACACTGATTTAAGAGATTTTGAGTTTGTATTTGCGCAGTTTGTTAAAAGTGCATCTTTTAGCACTTTCGGAGACAGTCGCCCCGAAGCAACGTAGCTTAGTTAGCTTGGTGAGTTTTTAAGAGCTCATCTAATGCGTCACAGGGGAAATAAATTCCTGACGAGTTAATGACTTCAAAGTGTCTCTCAATGATTTTACTGCAGAAAAGGACAGAGGGCCAAAACATCTTTCAAGCTGCCAACAATTACTGTTATCACAGCACAGGCAGGAGCTCAAACGGAGTCTGAATTATCGTAGCGGTCAGAGAAAATCGTTCAGACCAATTTTTTAAACACTTTGTCTGCCTGCGAGGGAATAGACTGTCTCCTCTCACCTGGGATGGTCATGATGTTGACAGCCAGGAACGTGGCCGTGCCAGAGATCACGTTGAAGATGGTCAGGCGAGTGTAGGCGGTGGCAGCAGTGGAGAAGAAAAAGCTGAGCAGGTACATGAGAGGCACCACAGCCCAGCCGTAGAGCAACAGCAACAGCAACACATCCACCAGGTGGTTGTCCTCTACGAAGGCCTTGACTCCAAATGCACGGAATACCACCTGAAGACCAGAAGACACGAGCGAGAACAATCAACGGGCTGTAACAAGGACCGGGAGCCAAGTCATCAGGTGTCAACACTCACCAACATGAGCAGACAGGGCAGCAGGAAGTTGAACAGGTCCCAGAGCAGCGCCGAAAACCAGAAGTTTGACAGGTAGACGCCGCTGACCTGCTGCACGTGCTTGGACTTAAGGGCGGACTCCGTGACGAGCAGAAGGGCGAAGGTGCTGGAGAGGGAGGCCATGCCGTACATCAGGTTGATGGCGATGGCAAAGCCGGTCTTACTCCTGCAGGAGGAGAGTAAACAAAGCTGGTTAGGACTGAGAAGAAAGGAGGAAGAGGAGGAAACAGCTCTTTTCTCCACACACCTAATATATATATATAATATCACAAGGTCTTTGAAACATGGCACGCTAAATAAATGGCATGGCTCAGAGGGCACACTATAAAGTTTTGGCTTTTGAACGCAGCAATAGATGAAACTTTTGGCAAGTGGCGATCTACACCGAACTTTTCCTGTGAGAAACCAGCAGAGGTATAAAAAAAAAAAAAAAAAAAGTAGAATGTAATGCAAGCTGCGCACCAATGAACAGAGCTAGACAACAGTTCCCTTAATGTGCCACATTCTAAAAATCAATTTACTTGAATTTTTCCGTGGGGCAAAAATATGATGCTAAAGAAAGTGGAAACACAGCTCCTGAATCAGTCCCCTGATTAAGATCCACAGAAAAATATAATCAGCCGGCCCATGACACCTCATGAAAATTACACGACAATGTCTTGAAGAGTTAGCGGTAATGAGTTTCGTCACCACGCCCCTGTACTCACTCCGTCAGCTGACTCCGGGCGATCTCGGACAGGTTGCGGGGCATGGGGTAGTTTCCCGTCTCGATGGAAGCGTTTGGCCCGGCTACGAGTTTAAACAGAGCGTTGTCCATCATCATGAGAGCCGTGGCAGGTGTGTGGTAGCCCTCGTTGTTGAAGTAGGCCGTTGCTTCAGTAAACTGGCTGCTGCTGCTGCCACGGAAGGCAGCGCCCACAACACAGCGCTCATTAAAGCTGCCTCCCTCCTCCTCTGCCTGGGTCAGGATGTAATCAGTGAAGTCTGAACGGAGCGGCGGAGCAGAAAGAGGATACGCAGTCAGTAAACACTCAACCAAGCAGCCGAGCCATGTGTCGGTGTCACTGTGCTCACCACTGATGTTGATGAGTTGGCCTAGCTGGGCGGGGAGCTGGGACGTGTATGCGTTGGCCAGAGCAGAAGCCAGGGGACTGACCCCGGGCTGCAGGGCCAAAGGGACCCTGGTGGAACCGTAGCGGCTGAGTGCCAGCCTCAGCTGGGGGGCGTTCTGGTGACTGGGGAAAGTGCGCGCCACAATTAAGGCCACGATGGTGAAGACCAAAGGAACCAGGAACTGAGCCACCATCACCTTCCAGTTTCTCCAGCTGTACAGCGCCCTCTTCAGGAACATGGCATAGAACTGTTGCAGGTGGAGTCTGACCTGGAGGGAGGGGGGGGTTAGGGCGGTTGAAATGTAAATGTTAAAAACAAAAAGTACAAAAAAAGCGAAACAAGCATTTGGTTTGTGTTTATCTCACCCCCGTGTTCAGCTTGATGTTGGAGCAGTCCTCTGAGATGAGCGTGCCGCTGTCCGTGAAGTCGGTGACATCGGTCATCCCGCTGATGCTGCTGGCGTCATCTGTGGTCCAGTCGTGGGACCGTCGCTCATGTTGGTACTGAAGGGCGGGCAGCTGGATAGCCTGGATGTCCAAACTGGAATCTACCAACTTTCCCACCCTGAGGACATAAATGAAGCTGTGATTAGGGACGGACGACTGGGTGAGCCTAGTTGCAAACATCTTAAATTCAGGGATTAAAAAAATCATGTCCAACAGCAGATTTCCTCAACAGTGTTACCTGATGGTCATATTAATGGTTTTTAGTTATCTAAAAGATCTGTCATTTTCTTGGCTGCAATGGGCAGAACTCGAGAAGAGAGCTAACTGAGAACCGCTTTCTCTGTGTCACATTTAATTTGTGTACCATACTGCCAGAGCACACTGATAGCCTCTCAGTGTGATCTGTAAATAATGAGGCCTGCAGAAAAAAAAAAAAAAAAAAACATTCTTGCCAGAGCCGGTGGTAAGTGCAAGTGAAGCGCCATGCAGTGTCTGTAGTCGCTGCGGCTCATGTGCTCGTTGCCACAGATACGCATGACAAGTCAACGGGGAAGCAGACATAAATGCTCATTAAGCAGCAGGCAGCTGGGACGGAGATGTGTAAACAAAGACGGACATATCATCCATGTGGAAAAAAAAAAAGAAAACACCAAATTGTTCTATTTTTACCCCAAGCCTCATTTAACGGGAAAACAAAAAGGGAAACATTCCACTCTGCGTTTGGAAAGACGGATGCGTGATATTTACCGACAGTTCCTCCCAGTCAGATTCTGCTGATAAAAGAAAATGATCATCATGTAGGCCCATGTGATATTTCTCCTACCTGAGGAAAACCTCTTCCATGGTGGTGACGGAGGCTCCGTAGCTGGCGATGCCAAGTTCCTCTCTGTTCATCTCCAGCTCAGCAAAGAGCAGCTCAAACCTGCAGAGCCACAAGAAGAAATGTGTGTGTAAAGATGTGAGTATATATAATCTTGACATTTCCTGATTCTGTCAGGGACATTCTCAAGCCGCTGTCTCCTTTCACAGGAGCCAGATTCATTATTATTGAGTCATAGGTTTCAGCAGTGGTGGTTGGGCTTCTTTCAAACTGTTAGGTCACTTCCCTCTTCCCACTGTGTGGTTGTCAGTGTTCAACAGAGAAACGAAAGCCAGACTGACTCACCTGCTGGTGCTTTCTTTGGGCAGAATGTAAGAGAGCTCGGCTCCGGCGCTGCTCTCCAGCGTTGCGTTAGGAACATACATGTGGACAAGGCGGGTGATCTCGGACACGTTACAAAGCGCGGCCTTTACAATCACCATGTGGTAGCCAGCACCTGGTGAGCAGATGGATGGATGCAGTCTTATCAATTAGGAAATAATGCTCTTACATGAAATGTACATCCAGCCTCCGCTTACCATATTTGTTCTTCAGGAAGAGCGGCGACCCGCAGCACTGCAGCTCTCCTCCCGCCATGATGGTGATGCGGTCGCCGAGTAGATCAGCCTCGTCCATGAAGTGCGTGGTGAGCAGAATGGTGCGGCCGCGCTTCTCCCCCTGCAGGAGGTCCCAGGTGGCGCGGCGAGCGGACGGGTCCATACCCGATGTGGGCTCATCCAACATTACGACCTGGAGAGACGGGTGAAGATCCGATGAGTTGATTTAGGTAGAGAGACGAAGAAACGAGAAGAAACGAATGAGGCTGCAGAGTGCTTGCTAAGTTCACTTTACCTTGGAGTCTCCAATGAGGGCAATGCCAATAGAGAGCTTCCTCTTCATGCCACCAGAGAGGGTCTTGGAGCGAGCGTGCTGCTTGTCCTCAAGGTTCAGGATACGGAGGATTCGGTCCACCTCAGCTGGGATCTTGTCTTTGGCGAAACCTTTCAACTGGATATAAAAACAAACGGGTTAAAACAACAGCGCCTACCATGCTCTAAATGTTGAGTATACAGGGGAACTGGTAGGATAATTCACTGTGGACGGACACAAAAAAATTATATTAGGTGTGCGAGTTTGTGTCGCGCCATTGTGTGAGTACCTGTGCGAAGAAAAGCAGGTGCTCTCTGACTGTGAGGTTATCAAACAGCACGTCATGCTGCGGACAGAGTCCCATGCTGCGGCGGATCAGAGCCATGTCCTGACAGATGTCGTAACCGTTGATGTAGGCCCTGCCACTGGTGGGAGGAAACAGACCTGCACACACAAGCATCAATAAGAGTTAACAGCAAATAGCTCGCAACTGTGTGAGAACTGCTTTTCCCATATCCTGCTCACCTGTCAGCATGGACAGCGTCGTCGTCTTCCCAGCACCGTTGTGTCCCAGCAGCACCGAGATCTGTCCTTCAAACATGTTCAGCGTAAGATCCCGCACCGCTTTACGCGTCTTGTTGCCCACTTTGAATTCCTGTCGAGAGAACAAGCCCCAAAACCTTTGTCAGCGCATCCTGGGAGGCAATAAAGGTGCCATCCAATTACTGCAATAGATTTCTCTAATGCCTGTCGATGTCACGCTGACTCTCTGGGTCACAGTGTCCTGTGTTGCTGCTCACCTTAACAAGGTGCTTGATCTTGATCCCAGAGACTAATCCAGTTGGTTCCTCCTCTATAAACTCTCCTTTCAGAGCCTTTTCTGCATCCTCCTCTTCCTCTTTCTCGTTCACCAGAGCCATGCGAGGGCTGCTGCACCAGTATGAGGGCTGTTGATGTGATGGGATGATGAGATGGGCAGATTTGATGGACAGAATAAAGGTCTCAGTTTAAAATACTATTATAATATCAGTGTATATTTCCAACATGTTGGTGAACTTCCTTCTGCACACTACAGATATGTCACAATATGAATGAAGTAAGGTAATTACAGGAGGCTGCGAGGGAGGCAGAGGAACTAGACCATTCATAAAAACACTAGAAAGAGAGAATGGGCCAACATTAACATTGTTAATGTAAATGCCAAACTACGCAGGACTGTTTCCGGATTTGACCTCCCTCCCTGCTGCACTTCCCAAAAACCAGAGCTAATCCTCCACTCTCTCCTGTGTAGAAACAGCAGCTCACGCCCACACACACAATGGACACTGGGTAAAGAACGTCAACATCTTATCCGCACCCTCCTGGCAGGCTCTTTAATTCCTGACCCCTGGGAAATGTTTGTTTTTGTGTATGCGTAAAATGGCACGTCACTTCGAGATCGCCCATAGTTCATACAAAGATAAACATTTGTGTTGGCTGCAAAGACTCAGACATTTCCTGTTATTCTACTCAGCTGAACCCAACGATTTCCTCTGGCTGATAAGATGGGATCGCTCATTTTTAATCCCTGCGTCACTTCGCCGCAGACACCTTCTCTCGCAGACTGAACCGGAGACATCAGCCTTGACCTGCCCATTACCTGAAGGAGCTGAACGCCACCCACCTTCAGTATGCTCACGAGATAATGTGACTGTTGAGCCTAACTTTAAATTCTATACTGTTGCCAACTTCCTCTCTTACACTAAAGCATCTGTATTTGTTTACATCCTAACTGCATCTATGTATGTATGTGCATGAGCAGTTTAGTGCACAGCATACCAGTAAAAAGAAGTAGGATGGTAGAGGCACTCCATACTCCCCAGGAAAAACTGCTTCCATGTACCAGGCTACCAGTCCATAAAGCATAGAGTCGAACAGCAGCAAGGCCAGAACCTGGGCCATGGAGAAGTCGTCGTCCACAGTGACAGAGTCAAACAGGTTCGACCATTGGATTCCTGTACCTGTGGAGCCCAAGCAAGACAAGATTAACCTTAAAGATAAGTCTCGTTTAAGAAGACTAACAGGAATATAGAAGCACTCACCTTTGCCTTCGAACATTCCAATAAGCTGCGCACCCATGGCCATGGCCACGTTGGAGATAAGGCAGGCTGACACCTTCTGGGCATGGCTCAGTAAGTCGTAGCGTGGCCACAGGAACAAATAAGGCAAGTAGCTCAGAAAATAAATGAAGCCGCCCGCTGCTGCGGCCACATTGGCTGAAAGGCAATCAGTCGAAAATGGGATCTGGGTGAGAAGCAATACTCATGTAGCACTAAAGAAGATGAGGTTTAAGCTCTAGATATTCTTAAATAACTAGGTTGTGGAGACTGGGAAGTGTGTTCAATCGTGCTGCAATCCCTGACTATCTACGACCTTCAGAAGAGGTCGAACGACCAAATCCAAAGGGCTTTGTCGAGCAGAGAGGAGCCTTTTTCCCTGCAAAATCTCTTTCTTTGATTGACAGACGGACTCTGTGAGAGCCGCTGTGAGGACAAAAGGAGAAATGGGGGAGAAATTCAGAAAGGGGATGCGTGCTGCACACAAGGCGAGAGAGAGATTTCGAAAGGCATTATCACTTCCATTTCTGTGCAAGAAGGAGGTACTCGTGACCGACAACGTGACATTTTGAGGCTGCTCGGACCATTGTTTAAGTGCCATTATCTGTGTCAGCATGCAGAAATCTGCACAAAAACAGCCAGAAAAATAGTCCACTGAAGGCACTTAAGGATCCTGATTTTCTGTAAAAGCCTTTCTTTCCCTTTCCGCCATCATTCATAAGAACAACAGAGTGGGGTTTCAATAATAAAGACTTGTGTTATAGCAACTCCAGTAACTCTGTAAAGTGTCACAACGAAATGAATTTACTATTGAACTATTATTAATTATACTTAACGTAGTGAGCTGGACAGAGACAGCAGGAGAGAGAACTTTTGTGCTGATTTATATTCATGTAGAGTCGCAGAGAACTTGACCTTTCACCACCAATATCAAACCAGTTTATTGTTGAGCCCAGGCAAACGTTTATACCAGAGAATTTCTCCAACATTCTTGAAACGTTGCGTTCACAAGAGTGGGACAAATGGACGTGTGGGCCACCTGCACCAGTGCCTCTGGCTATGTCTGTCGCCAGCAAGTGATCATAAAAATGACACTGGAGGGACTGAGCGACATTATGTCTAAGCAATAAAGGAAAACAGCCCGGGCATGTGACGAGGCACTTACATCACAGGGGCACAAATACACCGTGATTAAAGGAGAGAGACATTCAACACCTTATTGTCAAACAAGCTTTTCCCCAGTCTCTTTTTTTCCTCTGCTCTGCCCCTATGGACCAAAAGGCTTTTAAAGCTTAATCATGACCAACCACAATGGCAACAATTTACCAAAATGAACTGGCTGCTGCCAAATAAGCCCTTGAATGTTTTTGCGGGAGATTTAATAAACAAGCAGGTGCCACACATGGAGGGATATTGGGCAATTTTGCTTTGTTTGTATTCGTTTTACTTTTATATGCCGCAATAAAAGCAGTCTTCTGTACCATTAACTTGAATTAACTTCCTAGTAGCGAACTATGCGTAGGTGTTTTTGTGGTTTTTATGCTTTGGATGAGAGAAAAACTGAAAACCAACACTTTGAGCTGCGAATTGCTGCACGCACTGAGCATTAGGGCCCGCTGCTCCCAGGGTTCAAAGTCAGAATCTTAAAGGCATTAGGCCACGCAAAGGCCGACCCTGCATCACACACCTCGTGAGAAGAAGGCACTGATCATGAAGCTGAAGTTGATGGTGGCCACGGTGAAGACGAGCAGGAAGACAAAGACCAGCGTGGGGTCGCTGTAGCTCAGCACCGCGCCGTTAGGGCTCACCTGAAATGACACGTTCAGATCCAGCGCTCCGTGATGACTCAGGTGTTTACTGTCTCAGAACAAGACATTCCTGCTACTGAACAACTGATATTTCCCTTCCATGGACACATATCCAATGAAATCTTAACAACCGCAAAAACACAATCACATATAATGTCACCAGGAGCTCTAAGGAATCATTGGCAACTTTTGTATTTATGGGAATATCAGTTGTACTCACCTGGATACAGAGCAGCAAGGTAAAAAAAAAGACTGAAATGGAGAGGAAGAGGAGGAACATGAGGAACCAGGCGCTCCAGTGGAGCCAGTTGCTGAGACCCATCATCCTCATGTACTCCTGAAATAGAGACAAAAGATTAGTCTGGCCAGTGCTGTTAAAAATCATCAGAGCAGCCGATACAGAAACACACCTTGAGCTTTCTTTCCTTTTCCTGCACCACGGATCGTACAATGTTGAGGGATGTGTACGTGAAGCTGAGCACCAGAAGTAGGGGCAGTTGGTTCTGAATGGCCAGGATGAAGACGTCATATATAAAGGCAGGGTACGGAAACCGTGACAGGACCACTCTGGTCTGCCCCAGCAGCGGGACAGCAGCGGTGCTGTTGTGAGAGCGCATGATGGCTCTGTCCACTGCATGCTGCACCGCCAGAAAGCCCTCTCGATAATAACCTAAAAAAAGAAAAAGAAAGAAACAGTAAAAACCCTCCTCATACAAAGTCCCATATTCTCTCTACAGGCGAACATTAAATTGGGTAAAAGCCCTAGAGAAGAGAGGTGGAGCTGCAGTTGTGTGTTACGATGGAACTTGGACATTGAGATTCATGAGATCAAAAAAAGCCTGTTAGTGTATTGGCTAGGGATATATATATATATATATATATATATATATATTGTGTTTGCTCCTTTTTTGTGTCTTTTGCGTGTTGAGATCCGCCAACTCACTCCTGGGAAATCAAGCCAAGGATCCCAAGTGTGCACAAATGCAACTTCTCCTGGATTTCTCCAGATATTATAGGTGTCAGATTGAGAAAAGTCCACAGAAACCACCAAGCGTCTTAATCCAATATTTGCATTCACACATGCACCTGATCCGGAGAAAATATGGAGGAACGTCACGGCTTGTCTGAAAGCAGCTTATGAGAAAGAGTTGTGGAGCTTCTCGAGGGCAACAGACCAGTGTCTGTCTAATCCCTGGTTAATCATAATCACATAATTAAATATTTAACCACCGCATGTGAAGAGCAATATGGCCTGAACGGTGCCCGACATCCAACAAATGGCTCACAAATGATGCAAGGCCATGCTGTAACATGATCGTGCCAAAAGTAGATAACACTGATCATGCCAAAGACGCTCACAGACATGGTTGCCGTGGAAACAGCCTGAAGAGCGGGCTCTAGCTCCAGCGATAGTGGGAAATTAAGAGCTTTTCATAAATCCCAGAGTCTGTCTGAGCATAAAAATGAAATGTTTCGGACTAATGCTTATTTGAATGACTCTTCCAAGAAATATGTGGGTTTTACATATTGAACATTTCAATTTGAATGTGGGGCCCTTCTAAGGACACGGTGGGTCCTTGCAACGCAGGAAACTGAGAGACGGAGACAGGAGGGTCTCACCTGGCGTGCCCCCTTCCTTGTCATGCTGCTCTCTTGGCCCTGGCAGTTGAAAAAGGGGAAAGAGACTGAGTGTGTGCCAGTCCAGGTCACTGTTCGGGTTCAGCTCCGACTTCTCCGTGGATGGGGCATTGCGCGGGGTGAAGGAGAACCGCAGGTGGTATCTCACCTGTGTGTGAAGGAAAGCAAAGAGGTGCTTAAACAAAAACTTATTTTCTTAAGCTCTTAAGATTTTGACTCGATCACGAGACATGAGACAATGTGCCCACCACTGATTTTACGAGTGTGTGATTCACCTTTAAAGGCAGAGGTTCATCGTCATGGAAAGTGTGGTCAAACACCACCGCAGCCAGCACCTTCCCTGACAGAGGATCCTTCTTCACGAACTGCTCAAAATGATCCTCTGTTTCAAAGCCACGCACTGGAGAAGAAACACACACACACAGTTATTACGAACATTGCATTAGTCATGACGTGCAATTGATCTTAAATACATCCGCTTTCTCGTTCGACAGGAAGGGAGCTGGTGGAGAATACATCCTGCAATCATTTGAGTTTATTGCCATTATTAACATCAAAACGGGTCAAATCTTGAAGAGAAAAAAAGCAACTGAACGAGCCCACATCATGCTTTCTTTGACACAGACGCTTAATCTCACGAAAAAGGGGAGAGAAACACAAATCTACCCGAAAGTCAAAAAAAGAAGAATGAATATAAATAAAATAAAACAGAGCAGAACAATAATAGATTCAGCCTTTTTCCTACAGCCCTGAATTTCTCAATGTCAATTTTATTGTAATTATCAAGCACAAATGAAACCATTGATTCTGAGTCTGGCAGAGCATGACACCTTTTACACTGGTCCAAGGGTTAATCTGGGTCAGGCACACAGAGGGAAGCAGAGAAAGGACAAACACCTTTGGAACACACCAGTTCAAACACTCCACACATTGCTCTTGACTCTTAATTCCTGAACTACAGTCGGGTCTGGCAGTTTCAAAGGCGTTGTATAAGCTTGTCCGAATCCTTTATCTCAAAAAGTGCTCAAATCTTGCAATCTTTCTTCATGGCTATATTGCACCATTTACCATCACGCATTGATCACTGAAAAAGGGGGCTGGCTGGAAGGTTCCTGAAAATGTGCAGAGGAGCTGGCAACAGTATTTGCGTTGACACACACCAGGGATCAATTCACACCTGAAAGCAGCTATAGGAGATCTGGATCAGCTTACTGAGAAAAATAGCGGATTTAAATTTGTTCAAAGAAATACATCCCCCAGTCAGAAGAAATATTCTGCTGGATAAAACCTCGGCTGGATTCCCCTCCACCTTTCCCCCGTGAGCTGAGACCATTTCAATTATTCATTCACGGATGAACCAGGACGTCATGCAGCTGTGTAAAGGACAACCACAGCCACACAGATCCGTCTACCTGCTGCCTCAGATCCTTCTGTGTGAAATGTAAAGCATGCAAAGAGCCGGTGGAAGCACCCGTCCCCCCCAGACGCTCCTCATTATTTATCTGGGTAGCTTGTCGTGCAGGGAGAGCGTGTGTGATTCTGTCACTAGGAAAGACCTGGGGTGTACCTGCGTTCCCCCTGGATACAGTGTAATACAAGAGAAGCGTGTGAGCCATATACTCTCCTGAGGGTTGTTTGTGGAGGAAACAGTATTCCCAGTCTGGCCTGAATTAAAAATAGTGTCATGTTTCAGGTGTTGGTTTCACTGGTTGTAATGGTGGTAGCAACAGTATCCAATCGTGAGCCTCAATGCTGAAATCAGGAAGAAACAGTCAAAAGAAAACAACTACCATAGCCTGTTCCTTCCCAACTGTGACCCACCTGAGGAGAGAGCCAGGTGGGTTCGCACGTCCTCCGCCACCTGACGCACCACACTGGAGTTACCGGGCACGTAGGCCAGCTGCAAGTGTCGCAAGAACAACTTGGGGAGCCTATCGACAGCGTAGCTCTCATAGACCGTGGCGTTTGGGTAGTCCTTAAAGGGCACCTTCTGACGCAGGACGATGAGGATGCCGGAGAAGAGCAGGGGCAGGAGTATCTCCACCACAGTTACCAGGATTTGACGTTTCTGGGGATTAAGGAGATTATCAGTCTTTTTGAAATTACATTTTGAGGTGTTGTGTAATAAATCGAACCTCATTTGAAATACAAAACCCCCTTTTAAAGCCATTAATGGTCTGACGACGCTAACAACAAATCATGTTGAGCCGAGATGGAGCATCTTGGCATCAACTCATTCTTTTCATACTCCTCAGAGTTGAAACGAGAGGATGGAAATCAAGCCTAATTTATATGGCGGCCTCCTCCTAGTGACTGATTGGAGCACAGACTCACTTGGACAGTTTCAGGACATTACACAGTCACGCTCAGAGGGGAGCCAATATCCGACCCTCTCCTTACAGAGCTTAATCACCGTTATGACTCAGAGGAATAAATAAACCACAGGACACATTCTCTCTGCGTGGACATCTATAATATAAGCTATTTTTATGCATGAATAGATTTGATACCGTGACCGCATTTGCATAATGCTGTTTTGTGTAAAGCTGTATCTGGAGACCGAAACCTATTCAACGTCAAAACCTGTGAGGCATCAAATTGTTTCTAAAGCTGTGCAGGTTTGTTTCTCCTCTCTCTACAAAAAGGACACGCCTGCACTGTTGCAAAGTAATGAATCCTAATTTGGATTGTTCTGACACATGGACTTTATCGACCCGTATCATTTACCATGAGTCTCTGAAGTCGTTACATTTCACGGTGCTGCTGGCTCCCCTGAGTCAGCGCTGTAACTCAGGAGAGCCACGGTGCTGCTGATGCGAACGGGACCGGCTCCGTGTGGAATATAATGCCCGAGGAGCTGAGTAACACTGGGGTGATTGTCTCAAATGCTGCCACCCATTTCCATTCACTCATCTGGCAAACGATCTTCCAGCAGCTCACAACTGGGAGCTCCAAAGCTTCAGGACCAAAGACATACATTTAAAATCTCTGTTTACTTGTAGAATATTCTTTTGTAGTCCACATGCTGACATTTTGTTCATGTGCATGAGGAGAATCTTATTTGAATTCAAGATTCAGAAATGATTGGTAGGTAGCTGAAAATGTGAAAACTGGAAATGGCATTCTCAATAGAGAATATGTGAATAACATGCACCCTGAAGCGCTGTTCTGCTGCTAAGATGGCGAATGCAACAGCTCTTATTTCCTGCCCGGTCCTAATGGAGTCTCTTAAGTCTCTGGACCACCGCAACTGTGGAGCAGTGGGTTGCCAAAGAGCGATATGGCGCAACAGCCTCCTCACACAAACATGTTATGCAGCCGATAACCAATTCCATTTCTGAATAGTTTCGACACCAAGAGCTGATTGATTGATGCTACGCAAGCAGCCACATGGAGCAATGCACAGCAAGACGTGTGCCAAGAGTCCACACCCATTAAAATCAGGCATTGTCGACTGTATGACATTATAATTTCTACTGTACACTGACAGATCCTGAGTCAGCTTACATTATGTTGAAATAACTTCATATACACACATGAATTGAGTAAACAGGTACAGTAGGACTTCACTTTCCTGTTGGCTATGATCAGGTTTGTCTAACCTGCTAAACAGGTTTTCCAAGGGGAAAAAAAGAAAGTATATGACACAGGCCTACACATGAATCAATACCTGCAGAACAGAAAACATTCTTGAGATAATACCTATCTCATGTGTGCCCCAATTATAAATAAATAGAGCAGCCAAGTAACTGAAGGTACATGTAATCATTTACTCGAGGCAGCCTTACATGGCGAGGATACAAACACACAGTGGAGACACAGTGGGGTCAGCCAGCTGCTAAGTCGCTGGGTAGCATCGTTAATTTGCAGAAAACCAAATGTTAAGTCAGATCAGTGTATTTATGATGGCACATGAGCCCATATCTTATTAAACGCTGTCATAAGAGGCTCCACCATGTACACACAGTTACATCTGACAATGCACAGTCGCAAACATTGTCACCACCAAATAAGGACACACGAGCTGCCGTCAGACGTGCACGACCGCAAACGGCCACACGGCGTGGATGTGCACCTTCGTCCAACTCACCTGCTGAAGATAGTTCTTCCACACCAGCAGTCCAAACTGTCTCATGATAGCCATTTTGGATCAAGGCACAGGGCTCGGTCCCGTCAGACTTCTACAGTAGATGGAGACAGACAAAGTTTGACTTTCAGAGCGTCAAGTGAAGCCCCTCGCACATCTATGCATACGTGTGATATTCAAAAGAATGACAACAAGGTTTTCTAAATGGCTCCTGCAAGTGTGTCAGTCTCTGATCTCAGTTTCTCCTCATCAAAAGGGAAAGGGAGAAGTGAAATTGTGCAATCAGGAAGATGACAATGAGAAAAATTTTAAATATATTCAAGAACTTCTGACAGAAAACAAATGCAGGGAAAACACATACACATACAGGTGATATCCGCATCTGCAGGAAATGACCTCAGAACAGAACAAGTACACAGAAGCAAAAGAGATGAAGACGGAATAACAACTAGCTGACATCCACATGTTGAACCAGTTAGACAAACAACCGTTTTAGTTTTTAGTGGAATCTACACAACAAAGGCCTCTGATGTCACACCCACACGTAACATGGGGTCTCCATCCTTTGATGATCACAAACGTGCTGGCGAGGGAGGATGAGCAGTAACATGAAGCCACATTTCCCCATTGTCTCCATCTCAGTGGACTCACATTTAAAAAGAACAGCACAGTCCAATAATGCGAGGCTGGTACAATAAACCCCTCTGAGATCACCAATCTGTTATTACGCTCAGTTTAACAAAACGCTTTTAAAAATAAATGTCATGACAGGCCTCAGTGTTTTTCTGAGGAAATGAAAAACCCGCCTTCCTCGTGTCTGATTGGTCCCGTGGAGCCCTGTAGTCTCCCCGGAATGGACAAGCGACCTGCCCGTCAAACCCCCGCGGAGCCTGATGAATGCTAATAATGGAAGCCGGAGGACAAAGCTCGGTGTTTTGACAAATAAAACATCGTCGTCTCGAGCCCAAAACGGCCAAATACCCACGAGTGAACGAAGCCGGTGATGGTTCGTCATCAGTTACCTTTAAAAACAACGATCCGGACACGTGAACTCCACCAAGCTGCGCTCCCGTCGCGGTGAAAAGCACTTCCTCCTTGTTTGCGGTCTCAATCCCGCATCGAAAGCATCACTGCGGGAGCTTCTTCCCTTCACCGACACCGCCGAGGCTCGGCCCGGCTCGGCATGAGTGGCCCGGCAGGACGTGTAGTCTGCGGCCCGGGGTCCAGGTGTCTGGGCTGCTCTCCTTCGGTCCGCTCCGCTGCCTGTTAGCGAGGAGACATGGCAGCAGCTGCCCGTGAACGCAACGCAAAATGTAGGGACAACCGTCAACAAAACACACCACGTGATCCCTCTGGAACTGGTCTGTCACGTGATCGCAACAGCTGGAATTCATAGATTCATCTGGCAGAAAACTACAGTATTTATATTAGAACACGATGGGGGTTTTCTTGATAAACACTTGATTTTGCACATACACCTAAATGTATTATTTTATAATGTGCTTATTCGAATATATCCTGCTTGTGGCATAAGACTTAATGAAATTAATGTTTTTCATCACCACATTTGTTTAAGATATTTTTGGCAAAGACAATTTGAGTTGTTTATGTTTATTGATACAAGAAACAATATTGGCAAACTTATTGTTGTAGAGTTTTTGTTTAGATTATTTTCCTCCATAAAAATGTTTAAGAAAAAAAAATACTTGTTTGGTACAATCACAGCAAACTGAAATAAGTTAACAAACCAAATCTCACTTCCAGTACTCAGGAAACAATTCAGAGTACATTAAACTGCACGGTTTACTTTACTGCATAGAAAACAACACAGAAGAAACGTGATGCATGATGGCTTTATTTTGACTCAATACAAAAATGACACATCACAGATCTATAGAGGAAATACTGTGTTGTAGAAAAATCGAGCTTCACATAGAAAACTGCCTTTTTGGAATGAAGCAATAACAATTTCAAGTAGTAGTGGCATATTCTTCTTTTTATACATATGGTACTATGTACATTTATAAAACACAGGTAAGAACCAGTAATGAGCAACAGTTTAAATGTGTTTAGTCAGTCACAATCACCGAGTCAATGCCTACTCTGACATCTTGTTAGACTTTTGCTTTAGCGTCTGAACTTCTATTTCTCCCAAAGAAGCCAAATCAAACCCACTCAAAATATATTTTACTTTTTATATTGATTGTTCATGCTTAAAAATATTAACTTTTCTTTGAACTGGTCCCCTTCAGTGATGATAAAAGTGCTAAACTTAGTTCTACTCATCAGCACATAAAGAGTTTTATAATCTATTGGGTGCCTCAATAAGTCCGATGGTGATTCTTGGCTCGTTCCATTACCGCCACATTCTACTGAGCATATAGCACATCAGTATTAGTACTCATCTTTACGCTGGTCTGGCGTTCCTGGCGGCATTACGGTAATATTGAATCAAAATATGAATAACAGCATATCAGGTGTATTTGTACAAGACCACAGAAGATGCAACTGACAAAAATACTAATTTCACAGCTGTTTCATTTTAAGTAGATGCCCCTGAAAACAGAAATGACACCAGAGTACCTTTGGCAAACACATGTAGAACATAGTACAAAACTGAACAAGCATTAATACAGTAACATTTCAGGTACAGACATTTTCATCATTTTCATGAAGACGATGACAGAGGAGTCGCTTATTGATGGTAATCACCAAATGCGACACATTATTTACCAAACAGTGCATACCAGAGACCACAATAACCAAAGCCATCACAATGACATGATAGCTGGGCTTTCCAAAACACGATCTTAACAATGAAAACGTTCCCCAAACAAGTCTGTGACATAACCTGTTTTGAGGATTGTTGCAGAAGGCTGTAAAACAAAAAATTGGCAACTAATGTACCAGAGTCCTGAGGAAAATGAAGACACGTTCCAGTGGTTTAAGAGCTGACTGAGTGTAGGTGCGTGGGAGGTATTTGAATGACTGTAAACAAGGAACTGAAATGCATTGTAAAAGAACAGCAAGTTTCTAGGTAATTCACATAATTACTTTTCCCTTACTTGTCTTAAACTCAAAATGTCAAAAAGGTCTTTGCACAGTTGACTGACTGAGAGGAGTGAGGATCAACGTCGGGAACGTAAGGAAAGTGCTGGAGGACAAAAATAACCACCATCTATAGGCTCAGAAACCCCAGACTATTAGAATACCTGTCCTCTTCCCTGTCGTCATCCTCGTCTCTTGCCATCTCTCCTCCGCTGTGAGCTGCAGAGTTCTTCCTCTTCACTTGTTTGCTGGATGTGCCCCGGGGCCTCTGCATGGGCACCAAAAGATGGAAGCCTGGTTGGGCGTTGGCAGAGGCTGCACCCAGAGAAGACACAAAGGTCCTAAACGTGCAAGGCACAAGGGAGGAGGAGGAGCAGGTTGATGAGGGGCTAACACTCTGGACAGAGGAGTATCCAGAACTGTGAAGGTCTATAGAGCAGGAGAGGGGTTCCTGGCCTTGGGAATCTGTTTGCACTTCCTTTTCTGCTTCACAGAAACTGTCTTCATCACTGGACAGGGCTCTGCAGTGCTCCAGTTTTTCATCTGTGTCAGTCAGAGGGAGCAGTTTGATGGATACCATTGAACCTATTGGAAGATAATCATAATTTAGCACATTTTAAATAATAATATAATAAATAATCATATTTCAGTTTAAAATGCAGCTACTGTGATTTGTACACACATTATTCATAATAGCCTCATACAGTTAAGGATTTAATTTATATAATATCCAGTGCTGAGTCATCTTTTGTTGCACACTACCAGAGGACTGACTCATGCATTCTTCCCCTCTAGGTATGGATTACCTCATTTATATGCTTTACAAAGGAGCACCTCTCAGAATGTACTATTAATGAAATCAATAAATGTGCATGGTCCTCCTCTTCTCAACACTCACAATCACCATCTTTCTCCGCCTCGCCTTCCTCCTCCTGGTCGCCCTCATAACCCGAGCAGGAAGTGTCCAAGCTCCAGTCCAGGATGTCGCCGACCAGTGTCTCCTCCTGGTTGGAGAGCTCAGACGTGGGTGTGGCCACAAAGCTGGCTCTGTGGGTCTGCATGCCGTCATCGCGTCTCCTTGGGAGAGAGGGGACAGGCAGGGGGTTACAGTGAGTCACCGGAGCCGCACAGATGGCACGAACAAACACCTTCTGGACAAGACGCCTCATGACTGCGTTTGTCACAGAGGAGATGTAATTTAAATATAATCATTTAAATGCATCAATATATTACTATTTATTGATGTAGTTCACACCCTCACTGCAAAAAACTAAATGAAGACACATTAATACAAATTAATTCTACTATATAAAAAAAGTGCTGCCATTCTGTGGCCCAGTGCCTTCACAAAACATTAAGAACTAAGTGCAGCTCCTAGCCCATAACATGACTATAAAATCAAACATAATCATAAAATATTTAACGACATACATAAAATGTCCACATCAGGTTCACTGCATTACCGATCAAGTGTTGCGTCATTGTTTTCCTCCATTGTGTGTGTGTATTCCTTCACATCAACATTTAGACCTTGTTCAAATGTCTTTGCACACCACTCAGCTCAAATGGATTGTAATGGGGAACTGGTGTGTTGGGGACTGGCTTACCTCTTACTGGTGCTGGACGGAGAGGCAAGGAAAGTGTGGATGTCTGCCGGTGGACCAGTCGGACTGAGAGGTTCCATCTGAGGCTCCACCTCAGGGATCTCCAGGATCTGACACAGTTCTTTATAATCCATCATCTTGTGAGAGCCAGAAAATAAAATGAAAAAACAAAACAAAACAGTTACATTCACATCAACAATGTGAGATCTTAGAGTTCCCTATCCCTGTTAAAGAGAAAAGGTACCTTTTCTTTGCTGATGTGGCCGTAGGCTTCATCTTCGAATCGTTGCTTGACTCCAGTCAGAGACACGTGTCTGTAATCTTTGGGAACATCTGGACTGAAACTGAGAAAGGGAAGAGAGTGGCAGAAAAAGAGAAAATGACTGAGTTTGATCCACTTTGCTTCCTGCATATCTATAATCAACTCTGGGAAGCAAATCTCGTTACTCGTCCATTTGGGGATTAGTTTGTCGATACGACCATCACCTATCAAAGTGACTCCGCCTGAAGCACGTTTGTGTCACTCAGTTGGCGATTTACTGACGGTATCTCACACACACTTTCTTGAGCTCATGTTATAAGCAAACCTTTATCTACTCCATGTTGTGCAAGCTTGCTGGAAACAGCCATGTCACCAATCAATTCCTGTTACCACAGTGAAGCTAAAGAAAAGAGGGCATGGTTTTCTGTAGCTTAAATTAACAACACATACATTTCCAATTCTAAAAGGCAATTTTGATCAAATGCTACACAGTAAGGTGAATCAATGAGCGTAATAATCAATACGGTAATCAATACTATAGAGTTTGAGCACTTGTTTCTGTTCTTGTGTTGCTTCCACATTGGAAACCAGAGATTATCAGACAGGGCTGATGTCATTACTGGACCAAGTTTCAAAACTGCTACATGTTGTGAAAGGCTTCAGGTATGTGATGAATCAGATTTTTAATGTGCCAAACAAGACTGCTGTCAGATTCCAGATGTGGAATTTGCATTGCTGTACAAAAGCATTCCCAAACCTGGCTTTCAAAAATGTTCCAATTAAAACATTAAGCTTTTTCTTTTTTTTAAATTTCTTCATCTTTTGATTGAAGTGGATATAAATATATATTTGTTCTTTTTAAAGAAATGGAAAAACATATATGGCAGACTGGATGAGATTGGAGGATGAAAAAACAAATTGCTTGGTTACCAATCCACACCATGCAGGAAACTCACCACTTGACATAGAGCAGCACAGCAAGAGAGACGAGGTCGTGCTTGGTGAAGCCTGTGTAGTCGGCCAACTGGACGGGCCAGACTGGCGCTACAAGGAAGGAGACCACGGACAAATGGTAAATTGAAAATAAACTTTCCATGTGACTAAAGTTGTAAATTTGCTTTGTTTTTGCATTAAGTGACAGTGTTTGAATGGTGACCCTATGCCTCTTTTCAATCTGGCAGGTTGTACGCATGTCTGTCAGCTAGTGTTATTACCATAGTGATGTAGTGCTCGTGTGAGTAGGAGTGCAGCACAGGCCAGTTTGGCGGGCTGCGGTGTGGCGAGCGCGGAGTAGAGCAGAGACAGCTCACAGACGTAGCTGAAGAGATGAGTGGTCCTCCTCTCCAGGGGGAGCAGAGACAGGAGCACCTCCCCGTAGTCCAGCAACGTGGGGCTCTATAGGAAATAAATGAAATTGTTCAAAATAAAGGCTGCTTTGAAAGAAGTGACACACGCATATACTGTGGTAGAGTTCAATTTTTTCGCACTCACTCTGATCTTTCCCTCCAGCACAGAGATGACCTCCCCCATCATTCGAACCAGGTCCTCATATTTGTAAGTGTTGTCGGTGAGCCACACAGCCTCACGTATGGTCAGGATTTCTTTACTCATGTAGCTGTGACAACAACAACAATGAATTTGCTTGTATTAAAATCAAAATACATACCAATAATTACAGGATGAACATGAGAAGGGCTATTCTCACCGTGTACAAACTACCATGCAGGCGATGCCTAATAACTGGAGGCGAGCCTTAGGGACAGACCGAACGGCCAAGTAGCGGTCTACACATCCCACTGTGACATGAAGGGTCAAACTGGAGAAGTCCTTCATGGTGGTCACTTCCACGAGCCAGTCCACCAGGATGTACCTGCAGAGGAAGAGAGACACACATGCAGAAACTGAAGATAACATATATAAAAGACATTAGTCAAGACTCAAGATTTATGTTTTACCTATGTTGTATATATGTTATCTATGTGATCCATGTTGTTCTATTACCTCTAATTCTTGGTAACATCATTTAAGAAATGTAAGATGATCCAAACAGAGTGAGTCATCACAATGACTAATAGGACAATTCAATTGTTTGCAGATACTATTCACCAACAGACTTTGATCATGGCACCGATTCTGTTCCGGTTTACCTCATGGTGTCCTTGATGCCTCGTCGGAGGATGCCCTGAGAGCAGCGCTGCGATGCCAGATTAGACGAATTAAAGAGCTGGACAACCAAGTCAGAACATGCCTTTGCCTCCAAACCCAGCGGGTTCCCAGTGCTGCACACTTTGGCCAAGGAAAACTGGGGAAAGAAAGCGACAGTTATAAATATTTCAGATGAGTTTAAAATGGCTTGATAGCTGCTTAAAATAAAGTCTGAAAAGACAACAAGGTTGAGTACAGCCATTGTTTGCTACTTTGATTACAGAACCTATGACTATGATGAGTCATGGTTTTTGTGAACAGCTTTTCAAGGCTGAGGAGGGAAGTTTTCTCTAGACCTTTTCATTACAGTGCTTCAATAAGGACATCCCGTCCAGCCCCGATTTAGTGTACAGCCAAGAATAAATAATCCGTCTTCAGTTACACACCTGTGCCTCCCAGCATCCTTTGCCAGCATAGTCCCTGAGGGTTCGGACACACTGGAGGTACCGGCCTGGATCTGCCATCTGAAATTCGAATGTGAAAAACACTATTCATCTTCTGCTTTTGGCCGAATTCATCGAATAAAAAGCCTGAAAATGCTTTCATGGGGTATTCAATAAAACATTCAGTAGCTTGGTGAAACTGTAGGTATTTTTATTTATTTATTTTTTAAATAAATAAATAAAGTTTCAAATACCATAATAAATAAAAAAAATAAAGTCCAATCAATAAGGCCAATTTTCTGAGCATGTCTGAGAAGAATACTGAAGAGGAGATTAAGACTCACAGCTGCTTTACGGTTGTGTTCCCACAACAGGTAGGAGCTCTGAAGACAGCCAGCCTGCGAAGACTCCTCCAGCATAGATATGGCATCTGAGTGTTTTTCATCCTCCTGAGAAAAGTTAAAAGGAACCCAGATGAAAGAACTTGCTTGTCAGTTTTGATCCTGCACATTTAACAAATCTTGAACAAGACTCTCACATTCTCTCAACTACACAATAATCTGTCAAGATCCTGGAAAGCAAACTACAGGTTCCTTTTAAAATGCATGAAATCATTTGTCTCACTTAAAAGAAAAGTTCACCACGGTGTACGAGGAAACCAAAAGGGAATCTAGGGCAACAGTTGTGCAACATGTTGACTGGACAAAAAAAAAAAACCCACTATGCTACGGCTAAGAACTAGTCAGACAGTCCCATGTGGCAGCAGCACCAAGCTCTAATCGTTGTTAAGAGGCTAATAGAAACTGGACCGACCACACCCACACAATCAGATTTAGTCTCGCTTTCAAACTCACTTCAAACAGCTGCAGAACTCTCGCCAAACAGTGCAACAAGGGGCCCCTCTTCTCCTGTGGACAAGACACAACACATGAACAACTTTTCAACCAGATTCATATGATCACTGGATCAGTAATGACATCAATCATTTCATAGATATGGTCAAAGTCTGCCGAAAAGAAAGGGATTGCGGGAGGAATTCTGAGACAAAGAGCTCGACAAGACAATTTAATTAAATCAGACTAAAGAAAGAATCTCAGAAATGTTCCTTTGTGTTACAGTTATTTGTTGTTACTGCATACTCTTGTGGCTACTGGCCTTACATGACACACCAGTCAAAGGAAGGAACAACATTCTTGTTAGCCAATTATCGAAACATGCCCAACATCTTTCCTTGCCAACTACGTTCATCTGTCCTTTAAATTGGCAGAAGCTAAACTTACTACGTTGGTGTCACACTCAGCCTTGAGACGGTCAAACACCACGGCCTTGCAGCAGCTGCCAGTGGGCGACCACGGAGGACGGATGAACAACCAGACGAAGGGATCTGTGGTGGGAGGGCACAGGCTCTCTGCCAGGCTGAAGAAGTGGGACGCCTTACGACCACACACATCTGCTCGGCCCTCATCGCTCAGCAATGCTGGTGATGAGAAAAAAGGCATAAGTGATGAGCTATGATCAGGAGGGCTTTAACCTTTACATCAACCGTGATGATCTTACAAGGTATTACATTAAAATAGTAAAGGAAGGACACGGTTGATTTTGGAAATATTGAAGTGTGGTGCTTACGTCCTTCATTGTACAAATATGCAATGCCTAGTTTCACAGCAGCTTCAAAGTTCCCTTTCTCTGCAGCTCTGAAGGAAGAGGAAAAAAATACATCTTAAAAAGGGTAATGCAGAAGAAATATTAGTCTTTTATTAGTCTTCAATTTAACGGAATTGACTGTACCTTTCAAATAGCCACAAGGTATTGGGGGAGGGCCAAGTGTCCCTGAAACTGACCCTGGCCCAAACACTGGAGTGGCTGTCAACAATGTCCCGCAGCTGGGAGTGAACCTGTGACAGAAGAACACAATTAGTCCTTGAACAAAGAAGACTTAATGATCCATTTAATCAAGTGGTCACAAGATGTGGAAGCAAGTCAAATCTGGGATGGTAAGACATATATGCCAGAGGTCGTGTAGGGGTGTCAGAGTGTGTGCAGGCTGTTTACTTACCGCTCTGACAGACAGCAGGTCCTCGGCAGAGAGGCAATGGAGGACACAGAGGAGGATCTCCTCAGGCAGGGACAGCAAAGTGAGGGCTGGGGTTCGCTTACGGACCCGCTTCCGTGCTGGAACCGAGTAGCATTTTGAACAACGGCAGTGGACTGGTGCAAAGAGGAGGGATATTAGGTGTTAGACAAGTCATACATCATAACAGACAATTAGCGCAGGACAGTTGAAGTGGACACACAAATGACCCAAAAGCATTTCTCATCCACGTGCAGGGCTGGAAAACTAATTCTCACTTTGGTGTCAAACTAATATTTGCAGTTGAGTCCAAAGCAGGCCAGTGGTGAGTGAGCAGATAATGAAGTACAGGGAGATGAAGGTTGTGGCTCCACGTTCAAAATGATTGCTCCGCGCAAACCCTCTGCTTGGATGTGATCAGGTATAAATTGGTGGAAAGGTGACACGCACATAACATTGATATTACATATGAATGAGGCCGGTCACAGCTTCTTTATCTCGGTCAGCCGAGCATCTGACAGGGAGCAGTCGCACCGAGTGAGCGCCCAAATTTCCCTCCTGTGGTTCGAACCCCCAAGTGAAGTTATACCCGGAACTTTTATCAAGATCAGCTCCCTCGATGTCCTTTCTCGTTCCAGTAAACATATAACGTGACATCGCGGGACACGTTTAATGCGAACACAATCAACACACTTTTAAAACGGTGTTAACTTCAGGGGGAGTCTGTGGCTACCTCAGCTAGCGTCAGTGCAGGCTAGCAGCTAGTTTCAGAGCTAACTCAAGTCAGGCTCGAATTCATTGGCGCTAGCTCACAAACACACATCACATGCACGGCGCATGTTTAAAGTTTAGGGCTGCGAAGCTGAATTTAAGTCACTTACCTCCCGCTTTCATTTCAAGTGCAGTGGAGCCTCCTCGAGCAGCGACGCCTGGATCTTTAGCTGGAACCAACAGGGAGCTATTTAAACCTCGATGCTAATGTTAATATAACACTTTAACAGGCTGGCGCGTGACTCGGGCGAATGTTTTTGCTGCGGCAGCGGTACAGTGCAGCTCCGGGTCTCTGTTGTGCGAAGAAGCAGTTTAATCCCGGATCGGAAAGTTTCTTCTAGCTAAAATTCAAATGCTCCACACGCTTACTCACTACTCTGGCCCCGCCCCGCTGCTGCTCTAGCACCGCCCGCGTTTACGGTTTAAACCTCTACATTCAATCTGATTAGTCGCGCGGACTGACGCCCACCGGCTGCCCTATTGCCCTGTGATTGGTCGGCGCGGGGAGCAGGGGCAGCGATTGGTCAGATTTTATAAACTGTGGAAAACAGAGAGGTCATTGGACAACGTGACGGCATTTCGAAGTACGCGCTCGCCAGAGGAAGGCGTGCGATTGGTTGACCCGGTTATGAAGCGCGTGCGGAGGACCCACCCTTACGATTGCGGAGTGTGGGAGGTGCAGCCGAGCAGGAAGTGCGTGTTTAAAGGTACCACGTTTAAAGGGACACACGCGTCTTCAGCAAGAGAAAGTACTTTGGAGTCGTACTTTTATTTATTTAGCTTATATTCCAAAATCACCTCTCACAAATTGGAGTCAGGAACAACTACCAAACCACATTATAACATAGGGACACATTGTCTGTCAATTGTTTTAAATAATTGATATGAATCAATTGTGTCTCATCCACTGGAGCTCAATTGTAAATAATATGAATACTCAATTAGCTTTAATCCTATTTCATGATGCGTAATTATGTGTGATAGTAGATTGCGTAAGCTCTTGTCATTAAAGTCATCCCACCACCCACTACAATATAAAATATGGTTTAATATTTTTTTAAAAATATGACAGCTTTTTTGTTTTGTTTTGTTTTGTTCCATATTTGTCTTCTTGATAGAGAAACCTCCACATATCAGTATCAGTTCAGCACAGAATTCTGCTTAATGCATAACAATATTTGTAAAGAGAGAGGCAGTACATACATACACACACACACACACACAGAGAGAGAGAGAGAGAGCGAGACTAGGACTAATCCATCAATATGTGCAGAGTTAGAAAAAAGAAGAACAAAGCAACAGATTGGTTCCTTTCTTTGACACAGCTGCTGTTAGAAAATTACATTATGATTTAGACCATTGCATTGGATTCCCAGTGTGAGAGAATAGACCATCACTCACTCTGCTGCATAGTGTCCTCTTAATTACTGTCATGGAGGGCCATGAAAGAGCTGTGTAAACTACCACAGATAATCATTTGTCCTTTTAGACCATCTATCGATCACCTACTCTCCCAATCACATTTTCACCTACAAGAGCAATAATGTGAAACATTACATCTGCCCTTCCATAGGAAAAGTCAATTCAGAGATTCTGGCCTTTTCTTCTCCTCCTACTTTGGTGTGTGATGGTGAATAAAGACAAATCAATTTTCTGCGCTTTTCCCTGCACCAAGTGGGGCGTGTGTTTCTCGCCGTATGTCACACTAAAAGTGTTATATGATCAAATTATCTAATATCGGGTGACCTCAGATGGGGCAGGGCATCGTGACATCCTCAACTCTCCTGCAGTCACTGTTTCCATAGAAACCTCCCAACCAACTGCAACCATTTTGTCAGTAAAACTCAAATGGCCCAGTAATGCCTATAAGGGAAACCGATTGGTTGGTTGGTTTAACCTTAAGTGAAAGTTATTATATTATTAAAGCTGTGAACAAAAACAGTTGACCAGTTTACATCATAAGAACTGCTCAAGAAGGTATTCATTGATCAAACAACCACAGAACCACTAGAGATTGTTTTAATTGGAGATCCATAAATCACAAGGGTTAACATCTAATCATGAATCTTGAAACTTTTTGTCCAAATTTTAGAAATATGAATGTCAAAATTGAACAATACCGTTTGTGTTATCCTGCAAACCAAGGCTACATTCAGGCTGCCAAAACTGTAACAGGTCGCATGCATGTGACCTTGATGTCTCGAGCCACAGGCATCACAATACCCTGCAGGCTGGAGTCGCTCTGTCTATATAAACATGGCAGACAGCAGCAGCAGAGGTTGTGAGAGGAGAAACGATGAGGTGTCAGACCTTATAAGTATTTAAGGGTTCACGCTGATATCTAAAAAAAGGACAAGGCATTTTGGATGAAGACACTGACACGTCATTTGAGCCAATAAAAAACAATGGTCAAGGTCTTTTTAGAGTTGAAATATGCACACATCAGACTCAGTGATGACTGGAACATTGATTGTCTAAATAACAAGAACATGAGAAGTGATGGTGCTGTTCAATGTATTACAATACCTTCTCATCTCAGTAGCTTCTATTAAGATTCCAATGTAGTGACTGCTCGTAATTTCCATTTGTTTGTGATTGAATTCGGCTGTCCAGCCAGACGTGCAAATCCTGTCTCCACCTGCCTCCAGCAGCTGTTTGAGTTAACACTGACACCATCTTAGGATGATTCAGAGTCAACAGCAGGCAGTGTCTAATCAAACACGTAGGCCGAGCCATCTTTTCACAGATGCTATTGATCAGGAATGTGATTTGAAAAGTAAGTCCAGTCATTAGTCATGTGAACCACACTGCAGATGGTTTGAATCCAGACCAAATGACGTCATGTTTTTCTGCTTTCTGAGCTGATGCCAGTTTCGTGTAATAATGATAATATAATAAAAGGCAAATAGAGCTGGATGCTTGTGTCTGAAGCCAAGTCCTGGAGATTGAGAGGCGGATGAGTTGCTCCCATCTGGTTTCCTGTAAATCTCTGCTGACCCCAGCAATCCAACTCACCACTTCCATCCCATCTGCACTCTACCCCGCTGGCCTCCCCGCCCTTCATCCCTGTTCCCTCCACACCCACGGAGGTTTCCCAGCAAAGCACAGCCACCCGTCAGTGAAGAAAAAGTGTTTCTAAACATAAAAAAACTGGTGAACTCAGTCACACAAACCTCTGATGCAGAATGGCTTTATCCTTTTAGCCAGTAGGGGGTGACAGTCATTCTGCTCGGTAGCTACCAGTCTGTTTATCATAACAAACAAAGCATCCCACACGTCTCTGACCAAGTCATCCAAGCTGGCAGGGCAACACATGGCAATGAGTCTATATACAGCATCGAAATTTCAAGCACAGGGGAAGCTCAGGTGGTCCTGTCCACCAAGTGAATGTTCAATGTGAATGGTCGTGCAGTGACATCCGAATCTGTCATTCACAATGAGAGTAAGACAGTGTTCGTCTATCCCCTCTGTCTCCTGCAGATGGATGAACAACAACATCGCAGACCGAGGTGTTCACTTAACATTTATTTAATAGTTAACAGTTAAAATGTACACATAAGTAGAAATACAGTACAGTACAAATATAAAATAGTCATATATATATATACACAGCACCAAATATTGGAGGGTGCACAAACAGACGTGTTTCCTGTCACCCACTAGGGTGACGAAGAGCACAGGCAATACAACATGGCTGTCTACAGGGTGAGGGACACGTTTCCCCCTCAGCACAGAGGTAGATTTTCCCTTTTATATTTTTCAGAAGGCAGAAGGGAAATCACTTAACATCTCAAACAAAACAAAAAAGTCTGGTCACGTGCCATCAATTTTTTTGTGGTAAAACTGGCACAAAAATAGCAAGTACAATTATGCAATCACACTGTATTACATGCGTACATATACATGTGACAATTGCATTGATACTCCAGCCAAAGCAAAAGAGTGTGGGTGTGTGTGTCTCCCGTGGTTTTTGCCGGTTCTGTTTCCCTCTCTCTCTCTCTCACTCATTTGGCTGTCGGATTACTGGGCTACAAAACATATTTGAGGAAGAAAAACACACACGCAGAGGCCATGTTACCCAAAGACAGAGGAGCAGTTACATCCACAGCTCTTCTGTCTACATTCTTAAACACTCAGATAGAGAATTGACCCTGCCTATAATTCTAACAATCGAATGTTATGTATGAGCCCGTCTCACTGTTCAGAGGATCTCAGCACACTGATTTATTCTCTTTATAAGCATTTCCTTTGACGTCTACTTTTTGATCTTACAGAAAAAGCCTCACTAAGGCTTTACTTCACACGAGACTCCTCTGTCCAGGATGGTTGACCTCAATTTAACGACAGGGATGACTCCCCGCTTCCAGATAACAGTGAAACGAACGGCCTCCCTGGTCCTCTTCTTTCTCCCCATTGATTATACAGAGACAGGCCGACGATAAGCCCACAGCGGGTCATAAGTGCACTCTAAAGAAAGGTGTTACAGTGGACTGCTCTGTTGCATGTCAATTGAAGAAAGCAGGCAATTGCAGCCGTATAATTGCCGAGCTGGCCTCCATGACAGTCTTTGGCACGTGTGTTAACTGCTACCTCTGAATGCATAGACACTTTCCACGCGACAACAAGCGGCACCGGATTGGTGGTCGGAATCAATGCAGCAGTGATCGATCACAATTCTCAAGGACTGTGCTCAAGAGTGTGAGCACAGTCCTTCACAGCACAGGCACTGGCTCCGCTCAGTCCCTAGACAGTCTGTACGGTGCCCCCGTCTCTCAGTCCATGATTTGCATTTAAACCACACATTACATTCACTGACAGAAACCTGCATGTTTACAGCAAGGATAAAATGCCATTGTGTGTCTCATCCTGTGAGACCGCACCGATTCACAGAGGGGGAGCCGAGCGCAGCTACATTCAACGTCTCTCGCTGAAAGAATGCGTAGGAAAGGGAAACCCCCAGAGTCACTGAGAGAGCACAAACGTGAATCAGTATTCATAGGAGAGAGAAAAGGCTTGGAGAATATCTTTAGACAGAGGGACTGGCACCTGACTCAATTAATTATGATCAATTTTCTTTGGCACACAGAGAGAAAATAAACAAATGACAGTGTGGCTTACAAGTTTATGCGTGTGCCATTGTTTCTGTGTCAAAAGGCAATAGACATATCCTCCTGGGCTGTGTCATGATGGAGATATGAGATAGATTAAAGAGGAAATTGGGGATGGAGCAGACGGGATGGATGGGGAGAGTGCTGTGGGGGTAAAAAGCGACGGGGGAAAATTCTCAGGAGTTCAGATGGAAAAAGGGAAATGCAACAGAGCCTTTTTCCATGAGTGCTTGCTCAAGGCACTAAGTGGGAGGGGCCATATGGGAGCAGGATCAGCCAAAGTGTCCCTACAGTGGCATGTCCCCTCGGGCAGTGTCCTTCAATAATCCTTGTCTGCCCTATGTGGAGTCGGGGTGCCCCACGTAGACGCAAGCCTGGCAGGAGGGCAAGCAGTCACTCAGTGCCACACATGTAGAGCTGAAGCTTCAAAAGGCCTTTTGTCTACATAAAAGTTTCTCTTGCCTGGCATGGACGTGGCCTTTATTGTGCAAATATTTTGTTTCTGTCGCAGTGAGGTTCGAGGTCCACCGGTCTTTCACTTCAACAGAATCTCTAAAAAAACTTCCACTTCCCAACTAGAACCTCCAGGCCTCTCCAACTCATCGTCCACGCAGATGCCAGCAAGATCCTGCTGGACTCAAGTTCCACTCTCCCATTGCGTAAAAAAAGCCCCAACACATTGCTGCGGTGTCACAGGACGAGTGAATGACGCCGGCCCCTGACGCGGGTGCGCTGCTCTTTCGGCTGGGTATCAAGTTGCCGTCTTTGGCCCACTCCTGGCCTCTTGGAGAGTCACCTGTCCTCGCCGGAGGAATGTTGCGACTGACGTGCCTAGTGACGCCAGCGCTGACTCCGGCAGCAGCTCTGCATAGCGTGTTGGGTGTCGGCGCGAGCTCCCGCTGTGACTGCTACCGCATGTGTGAGTAAGGACCGCAAGGGCCATGTATCTGTGTGTGTAAATATGCCTGCAGTGTGCAGCGCATATTTGTGTGTGTCTCCTCTGAGGTTGTTTTGACATTGGACACCTGCTGTCTGATGATAAAAGAGCGTGTGAGGCATTGGTGATCCCTCATTGCTGATCCAGAATGGTCCAAACCTTACAGACTAAACAGATCCGCAGCGCCCTGTCTATCTGTCCTTCCACTTTGTGGGATTTCTCAGTCCAACTTCTCTCCAGGATATGCTGAGCCAAACTCTGTAAAAAGGAATAGAGGGGATTTGTGGCAGGGTGGAGGTGAAGTGGCTGTTGAGCTCCCAGCCCTGGGTATGTCTCTGCTTTCGTGCTCCTATCACTGTTTTCCCCATGAGCTTCACAGGGGACACTGCTCAGAGGTGAATGACCCTCCTTCTTTCTTTTTCCTCCTCTTTTTCTTATGGACAGTCCAACAGGCAGTGGCCATCAGCAGCAGCAGAAGACCCATGACAAGAAGCACCACAGACACCACTTTGGTCTGAGGCAGGTCATTGTAGGTGTAAGTCACCCCCGTTCCTGCTACGCCGATCACCAAAGAGATGATTCCGAAGGGAAAGATGCAGCGGTACCAGGACTTCTCCATGCCTCCTGTGGCCTGGGACAGACGCTCCAGAGAGGACAGCACCTCCGGAACTTTGGCGCCGCCGCCGCCCTCCAGGGCCTGGCCGTCCTGCCCTGAGGCGGTCTGGGGCTGCGGTTGGCACGCCAGGTGGCCCGTTGTACAGCCCATCTCGGTGGTGCGGGCTGGTGGATCCTGAGACCCAGCAGCAGCGTTGGCCTCTTGGATCCCGTTTGTACTCTGTTCTGGCCTGGAGAAGCAGACAGAGATAGAGAAAAGCAGAGAGAGAGAGAGAGAGAGAGAGTGGGAGGGGGAGAGAGAGAGAGAGAGAGAGAAGGAGGAGAAGGAGGTCTACGTGAAACCGGAGAAATGACTGGAGCGGGAATGGCTGGAGCGTGTCAGATGAAGTCAGCACGGAAATCCACTCACACTTTCCCCTTCTCTCCCTTCCTCTCTGGCTGTTTCTCTGTACACTGCCTGTTGGCTCTCTGGCAGCACATTGTACACTCTGCTGAACGTAGTGATGGGGGATATATAAAGGACCAGAGGGGGTGGAGCTTGGGAAGAAAAACGGGGAAGTCCTAGGGCTCCCATTGGTCGTCCTCTGTGTGACGTCCAACACTGAAGCCGGGAGAATAGAGGTTGATCAAAGGGGTTGATGAAGCACAGGAAGGGGGAGGGGAGTAAAATGCTGCCTCTTGTCTTCATCTCCCCATCACTGCCTATCCGTTGCCCCTTTTTATTTTTTCCTCCTGTATACCCCCCCCACAAACAGACAGAACACAAAAAACTGCTGTTTCCTGGAAATGAGGGGACAAAGGGGGATCCCTCAATATTGGTTCTCCTGTGAATCTAATGAGAGGACGAGGCATGTCGCCCTGCGGAGCAACTTCACATGCGTGTCACCATATGGCAGCTATACAGGAACTGTTGCACCCCATCACGTCAACAGACACAGAAATCCTCAGACCACCCACACACTGAAGATACTGTTCTGTACAGGAAGACTTAAACGTGCAAATACACTATTGAGAACCCCCCATGTGACAGAGAGACACTAAAGTAAACACTAAATAAAAATACACAAACGCCCACCATACATTTCACGCCCACGCACATACACTGCTGGTGCCAGCCCTTTCCGAATGAAAGGCAACCAAGTTAATCCCCCGCCGTAGGATCGAAGAAAATCAATCATGAAAGCTTTCTCTCCGTGAACTCACTAATCTTGCTCCTCTACATCTGAAAAGGCACACTGGGGAGGGATGAAGGTGTGTACACAGCTGAATGTCTGTGTTTTTATCTCCAGGCTTTAACAGATTTACTATGGCAACAATTGATCTTTGATGATGTGATGCTGAACGGTTTCTGGTTTTTAAACACTTTAGGAAATTATAAAACACTGACATGACTTCATTTTGGCAGGTTTTTCTCCCTAATGATAAACTAAAAGGATTGTTCCTCTATAATGGCCACAAGGCACACATTACCATATCAAGAGCTAACTAATGTTCTCATTTAAATGCCCAACATGCTTCCGTCAGCACAGGACAAGTGCTCTTTGGTGAGACTTTGCTTTGACAGAAAAGACAACTTGACAGAGGACACTGGCTCAGAGCGGCTGGGTGGTGGGATTAAAAAAAACAAATCAAATAAACAAGTCTAACTGATGACTAGAATGACTGTTATGATCTCTCAGGCATTAACAGAGCTGGAGCTGAGCAAAAGAGGGAAAGTGAGGAATAAAGGTTTGTCCATAAAGGTTTGAACCCAGAGAAAAGAGCAGTACGAGCGCATGAGAGAAGTGGATTCTTGGAAGCACTGTTGTGTTACTGTGGATTTGTAAAAGCAGGGAGGTGCATGAGAAAGCAGTGTGTTGTCATTGTTGACGTCTTCTGTCGAAGCTTCTCCCACGGAAAAGCAGAATTTCTGCCGAACTGCCTCGAAGTGACAAAAGGAGGCGTGGGAAATGTGGGACAGAGGCGTGAGACATGGGTAACCTGGGCAGGGCCGGGCCACGGGGGTGGGAGTGTAAAAGCTCTGTTGGTGACAGCCAGATCCAGGCAGAAGCTGATGTATGCAGGTCACAGGAAGGCTGGGTTGCGTAGGCGCTGCTCCCACTGGGACATGTGTGTAGTGTCGACATGATCCTAGGGATGCATCTCTGCCTCATATACTCTGCTCACACACTCTGATCCAAGACTGCGGGGACACACAGTCCTGCAGGGAGTCAGTGGCTGCGATCCACCAATGGCGAAACAGTGTTGGCACACTGGAGGCCTTGCGAGGACGCATGGAGCCTGGAGCAGTTGTTTGAATGATCGTCCCCCTGCTATTTGAGAGACACTCAGTGCGAGGCTGAAATAGTCCTTTTTTAAAAATATGACCTGTTTTTTATTCCTCTCCACAGGGAAACAGGCCATTTCTAGCTTGCAGTGTGCAGAGAACCAGGCCCCTGAGCGCATTGTCTCTGTGAGTCAAACAGCTTTCGCTGCGGGGTGTGTGCGCGTGTGTCCCCGCGCTTGTGTGCACACGAGGGCTGGTGCAGCAGGGCTCCAACACCCACGTCCTGCTGTGTGATCCCAGCGCCACCTGTCGCCCAGCCTGCACAAATCCGTGCCATCCACACGTCATCTGTGGGCACGAGTCGTCTCGGCCTCTCCAAGCCCTGCGGCATCTCACACACACCCTCGCATCACACCATTACTCATTTTCACAGCTCACAGAGATGTAGTACGGACTGCATATGTATCATCTTGTCAATCACGTATGCCAGAGTAGAAGGGCCCCGCATGGAAATCAAATGTCTCATATGCTGAGGTGCAGGTCCGTCTAGTTGCAAACAGACAGTATCTACCAGGTCACAGATTGGATCCAACTGAGGATTTATTAACTGAGTTTGATTGAACAGTAATGACAACACAAACGGTTGACATCACTCATCTGCTTGGATGAGTTCCTCTGTTGGTTGACTGCCCCCTGCTGGCTGCCTGTATCCAGAGAAGATATAAATATTTTTATTTATAATATTAATTAGAATATTTGAGAGAATTAAAGGGACTAAATTTTTACGGTTTCAACACATTCTCATGTCCCTAAAGCTAAATAAACCATCTGAAAATAAATTAATTAATTAACAAATGTTCCCAGACTGAAATCAGGGCTTTTTAAACTCAACACAAACATGAATGTGTGTGGAGATGATTTTATAAGGACAAAGATTGTAAGTACACTACTTCAGGGTAAGTCCTGAATTTCATTCAGACATTCAAGTTATGAGACAGAATGAGACAATAAATAAACAGAGCCACCACAAATGACATCTTTACAAAGATGACCGACATGACCGGGTTACACATATTGACAGTGCCAGAGTGGCGTGGTCCAGCTGCTATTGCACTGGGTTGTATGATACCACAGATGTGTGTGTAATATCTTTAGTTTCTCCTGTGCACAGCTGGGAATGGACAGAGTACCTCATGCACTGGTAACTCGGTGCATTACTGCATGATCTGTGGTCAGTCAGGCTCGGAGTCCAGGACTATGGTGGGGAAGCGCTCGCCCCCTTCACCCAGCAGGGAGTACATGTCTCTGAGCACAGTGGCACTGGGACATCCAGGCCCTGGTGCTATAGACGAGAGCTGAGGGGACAGAGTGTCTAACAGAGCCTGAAACATAGAAAAAAAGTCTCAGCATATATCTCTTAGGCCTTATTGGCTCTTAAATGAGCACAGTCAAGTATCTGATAGTCTTTTATAAAGGTGGGGGGAGAACACAACTCTTACCTGCTCCAGGTTCACCTCCTGCTGCAGCAGTGCCACCCGCATCCTCAGCTTCTCCACCTCTCGCAGCTCTGCCTCTGTTGTGTAGGTTATAGTCGGGGGGAGACAACCTCCCTCCAGCCTCCATCGATCCCGTGTTTCCATCTCTGACGAAAAATGCAGTTATTTTTAGAGTGTGCGCGTGAGCAACCGTACCCTAAAACGTTTCCCGCTTTAAATAGCAAGGCCCTCGCCTTGCCACGTCAGGATAGAGAGCTTTAAAAGCCCACGGTGGCAGGGAGGGGGAATCTGTCGAGGCCAAGGAAAGTACTGATCTGGTGCTGAGGTTTCACTGCAGCTCTGTTTTCATTTTCCATACGCCGGGACGTGGAGCGGCTGCATTAGCTCATTAGCACGTTACGTCCATCACAATAAATAACTGGGGAACATAAACACAGCTCCTTTCCTGAAGGTGATAGAGTCATTTGAGTGGTGCGATGGAAAAATCTCTGGACGTCTGGCGTCGTGATAATTGTATCAGTGGGAATGACACCATGTTACATACTGCGGGCTCAGGGCGAGTGATCATCAAAGTACTTCTGGGAAATCTCAGTCTAACGCAGGGTCATAAATCTTTAAATTAATATTATTGAACATCTTCAGGATGACATGTTATCTGTTTTCATGTGTATTCCCAAGAACCTGCATAGAAAATAAAAGATAAAGAAATAATAATTCCTGAAATAAATAATTTGGCAGCAGAAGCACAGGTTTCTGTGTTTGTGGCAACGGTTCCAGAGATATTTCAAAATGCCAGTCCAGAGCACTGAGCAGCACCAGCAGCAGAGGGAAAGGCTCAGCGCTCATACTTCAGTTTAAATAGCTCTCATAAATTCATTTCCTGCCAACTCCCTGTGCAGTTTCTTCCCAAATTATCATCTTCTCGCCCACACGTGTCATTAATCTAATTCATTTTTCATCATCTCCCGACACATAAATCTATCTTGTTTGTGCGTGATTCTGTTCAGGCATTCACCGATCACTGCAGCAGGTTCCGGGGTTGGTTTGGCCAGAAGCTTCTGTGTCCGGCAGCGATGCGTGAGGTCGTGCCCCTGGTGAGTCAACCAGTCCGCCGGAGCCCTGCTCTGATCTGATGATTCCTCTGGGAACTACAGAGATCGAAGGAACGTGGTCAAGGATGAGACACTGGCTATTCATCCATTTCTACATTATTAATTTATAAATACTTAATTACATAATTTGCCAGTGTATTTTCTAATACGGTGATTGCTCACAATCTCACAATCACAATTTGATGCTTTATTAGAAAAAGAGGAAAGATACCGTATCTCTCATTCTCTCCATGAAGTGACTCCTCCCAGGCACCGGGTTTCTCTGTAGGGCAACAGCTTTGTCCCACAACCTAAAAAAAACAGAGAAGAAAACTTCATGCCAAACATAAACTGCGGAGTCAAGAGTGGTACCAAAGCCTCCACAGATCAGCTTTAGCACACCTGTTTTGCTTGTTCCGCAGAGATTTCCATTTTGTGATCTGCTCAGACGTTATTCTGCCGAATACAAACAGGATGATTTATAGCAGAGCACCTGGTCCATCTGCTACTGACAAAATCCACCAGTGTGAAAACATACCCATCATTTTGAAGCAAACTATGAGCGGCAGCCTCGTGTGTCTGTGGCGAAGGCAGTGTGTTATTTGAAGGAGGTGCGGAGATGGCTGCAGCTTTGCCCGGGTCACCAGCACTCAGCACGCTGCTTTTAATAGTCCTGTTTTTAGAGTGCAAGGTTGAGCTGCGACTTCCCGACACTGAACCGGCCTGCTGCAATTTCCTCGCTGCCTGGTGATGCACAACCTCAGCTGATGAGACAGGATGCGTCTGGATCGTGCTTCTGTGTTTGGATTTTCCAGGATTGTTGCTAGCTGAGGGCTGGGAGCCTTCCCTGGAGGACCCAGGTTTCTTTTGGTCTTTTCTGTCAAGGTCGATCAATTTAGAGGTTGATCTGATGGTTGTCTGATGTCCTTTAAACGATGCAGATGATTGTGAATCTTTTGAATTGCCTGGTTCTTTTAGACGTCGGGCTTGCTTTAGTCCATCTGGGTCTTTTACAGAGGCACATGAGCTGCTGCGGATTCGAAGAGCTTTCTCCAGGGCTTGCTCAAGCAGCTCTATATCTTCCTTCTCCCCTGGTGAGCCATCTGTGTCTGTGGATAGCAGTGTAGAAATTTAGTAAGTCTCTATGTAAGCATCACTGCTCTGAGAGACCTGATCACAAGTGGTACCACAATTAAATAGGACCTGGGCTATTTTTTTTAATTATGTCACATGTTGAATTTTTCTTAGTGTGAAGACTTTGAGACACATAGGCAGGGAAACCTTTTTATTCTGTTTTCATTCATTGCTGCTGTTGTTGTTCACCTGTAGCTGCAGCGCCTGAAGGTTCTGACCTCTCTAAGCTTGACTCCTGCTGTGGTGCTCTGTGGGAACAGATCATCGGCATCAGCAGCAGTAATAATCAAGGTAATACATACATGTTACATGTACATACATGTCACAAAGGCAAATACAGATATCCCCATTAAATAAATGTTATCTTAATTGCTTTGACACACCACACATGTAACATGGGGTGCTGATGTCTTTCTTACTCTCCCAGTTTAACCCAAGAATTACAGGCTTTAAGGAGTAAGAACTAACTTACGGCACCTTTCTGTAATTCCTATGACAGGGATTATTGAATTTCAACTTCCACATCTAATGTACCTCTGATTTCCACCCTTCGCATGCTACTAAAAAATCAAAACATTTCATAAAAAATATAATTTACTAAGAAGTTCATTGATTAGTTGAGGACGAGTCACCAAAAGGCACTGCTGGGATTTGAACCCAGGATCTCCTGTTTACTAGACAGGCGCTTTAACCAACTAAGCCACAGCGCCGGACGTCCCTCACTGGTGACTAACCAGTTCATGTACTCAGCCTCTTGTTGGCGTATAATAAGCCCTGTTACAAAGGTTTGTTTACTGGGCGTTAACTTGACATTACCTTTGGATCATATGCATGAGAATAGCATAATAATAATATTATAATAGTATAGTGTACTAGAATACTCACAAACTGTGTATAAACTTCCTGTAGAGTTGAATACTGTCGTGGATCCTGGTTTGTTCTGCCTTGCAGGACTCGATCGCCTGTTCCACCACAGACAGCAGGGACATGGCGACAGACACGATCGGCCGACTGTTAAAGTTTCGATCCAAACGCCGACATGACGTCAGCTCAACGTGAAGAAACTACAGGGTTTTGCGGGAAGCGCGTTAAAACACGCGGTCAGCCGGTGTATTTCCATAGAAACGTCCACGTGACGAAAGATGTTTCGTGTTGACCCGCGAAGTCAAAAGTAGCGGATGCGGAAGTCACGTTTCTTTCTCGGTGTCAGTAAAATAATATTAAAAAAATATCCCAACGTTGTGATAATTGTTTCGAAGCTCGTATTAAATGGAAGAATGGTTTCAAACCACCTGTACGCAACCAAACAAGGAACTTTCCCCCTTTATTTACAAGTGGCCGAGTTATCGCGAGAAGTGACACAGATGCTTCATATTGCCACAGCCACGTCTGTGACCACAACACCCATAGTGGCAATAATGACAACAACAATATTGATACTACTACTTCTACCACCACCACTTCTACTTCTAATCAAATCGTAGTGTCACCACTATGACAACACAGAATCTTTTTTTTTATTATTTATTTGAGATTCTCATCCATAAACTAGCATGTGAGAGAATATGACTTCAGTTCTTTCATTGTGTTAACTCAGAGCTAGAGTTCTAGGACTGAGCCCCTTGTCCTCTCTCCTCTTGTATCATATCATTGGCACACAAAGCAGGATAATGTAATAGTTGGCAGCTTGGCAGCTCCATTTGTGAAGAGTGAATCATCCTGTTAGCTTACCCCCACCCTACACACACACACACACACACACACACACACCAGCCTCCTGTGGCTCAGTGACACAGTGGGGGGGCTGGGTGGGGTCAACTTAGCATCTGACAGTGCAGGCTGTGATACACACACCCACGCACACACACACACACACACACACACACACACACACACACACAAACTATACATATGCATTTACACAAAAAACATACTCATCAATAAGCATATAACAATTGGCACAAATAACCACTTGAACATAATTCATGAACAGCCTGCATGAATCATGCAAACTCGTTATGAAACCATTCTGTGGGGTGCATGCACAACATGTTTGGAAAGAAGTAAACATGTGTTGTTTGTCCAGAGAGGGTCAGAGCAGGCCGTTATGATTCAACGCTGGGAAAAAAAGTAAGATTCGGTTTGAGGCACGTTCTGGGATCCCACGGTCATCTGGATCTCCTTGTAATTACACAGTGCACTTGAATCGATAGTCATAAGAAGAAGGGAGTATAGATGTGGAAGAAACAGTGGGAAACAGGAGGAGGCGGAGGAGGGAAGGAGATTATAAAATACCAAAGCCAGTTTCACCAAAAACTTCAGAGACAGGAACTGAAAGGACATAAAAAGACTAGATCACACAGGACTTAACGGCAGCTTGAAGAAGTAGAAGGTACATAGAATGCCAGAGATTCTGTGTTGCTCTTTGTTGCGTAAGAGGTGCAAAGGTTTGCACTGGTGGATTATTTTTGCGTCCTCAGCACTTTCTGCAGGGAACCAGTTGCTGACCGCGGCCTGGCCGCTAGGAGGCGCAGTCTGACGGGGCAGCTCCGTCCCTCGCACTTTCAGCCTCCGTCTTGTTGACGAACTGTGTCGGTGTGAAGGTGAGTTCACCTCAATGTCACCATATCGGCGAAACATTTAAGTGTAGCGTCGTATAAACCGGCCTGGGTGGCGAAGCGGACGCGTCGCCATTGTTATGAAGTGTGACGACGCTCGTCGAACCGCGGTCGAGTTTGCTAGCTTGTTGCAACGCGAGGTAGCAGCTAGCTAAAGTGGCTAGTAAAGTTAGCTGCTGTCAGTGTTGTGGCCGAAGAAAGCGAGGGGGCGCGATGACAGTGTTTTAAAGACCAATGCAACAACCTGAGCTTTGATTTAAAGACGTGAATTGACAAACAACAGAGGTTTGAGCAGCTACATCCAGCAGTCGGGGTTGGAGGGCCCCGCACTGGACAGATGATGATCTGTTTATTGTTTGGCTGTGTCAGTCTAACTCTGGATGCTGCTGAAAAGCCTGTAAACAATTAGCAGCTCGTTTCCTTGCGTGGCGTTCAGAGCTGATGAGGTCAAAGGTTTCAGGAGATTCGGTCCACTGGGTAAAAGTCTAGAGATGCTGTGTTCGAATTGATTTTTATATGACATCAAAGGAATAGGAAACCTAAACGTCAGTCATTCTTTATCTAGCCACCACATTGATAGACGGGTTGAGTCTTTTAAAGCCACTGGAGTTTCAGGGATAAGGATAACAGTGCTCAGCCAAATCCAGGTCAGTTTAAAGGTTTAACTGGTGACCACTTCTTCAAACGTGAACCCTAACATTCAAATTCATTTTTCAAATTAAAATAGTTTCATTTACCCCATGTTTCACCCTAAATGTCCTCCTCCCCTTGATCAGACCTCTACCAATAAATTTTTTTTTTGAATTGAATTGAACGTTTTTATTCCTCCCCCATGGGGGAAACACACATTTACAATTCAAGTTTTTATATTTCAGATTCAACAGCATATGTGTGGTAACATATGATGAATATTACTGGTGTCATTATATTCTGTATGTGATGCTGCTACATTCATGCCTTTCACTGAAAACACACCACAAATGTCAGCACACAGTATGGAGACAAAGAGCCTGTCCAATGGAGCGGGGCCTGTGTATGAAGACAAAGAGGACAGCCTCAGGTAAATGGCATGCCACCGTCTAACACAGGACAAAGCGGAATAACATTACAGATTACTCATGTTTTTTCTGTCCAACACATGATATACGTCGTATTTATGTATTTTTTTTTCTCCTCCCAGTCCTGACGATCTGTCTGAGCTGCTGGCAGCGGGGACCAAAGAGGTCCATGAAAAGGCAGAGAACACCCAGTTTGTGAAGGATTTCCTCCGGGGACGCATCCGCAAAGAGCTCTTTAAGGTCAGGGAAAAATGTGGAAGAAAGTTTTATTGATAAGTGTAAAGATAAATTATGAAGGTAAAATGAACAAATAATTTAAAAGGAGAAAAATATCTGACTTTTCTTTACTGACTCTCCAGCTTGGAGCCGTGGCTCTTTACTTCACTTACAAGGCCATGGAGGAGGAGATTGAAAGGAACAAGGACCACCCCCACTTTGCCCCTCTCTACTTTCCTGTAGAGCTGCATCGCCATGAAGCTCTGGCCCGTGACCTTGAGTATTTTTATGGTCCTGAATGGCAGAGCCAGGTCACCTGCTCTCAGGCCACCCAGCACTACGTGGACCGTATCCACCAAGTGGGACAGGAAGACCCAGCGCTGCTGGTGTCCCACGCCTATACCCGCTACATGGGGGACCTGTCTGGGGGCCAAGTGTTGAAGAAAGTCGCTCAGAGGGCCTTAAAGCTTCCTCCCACAGGAGAGGGCCTGGAGTTTTATCAGTTTGATGCCATCCACAGTGCCAAAGCTTTCAAGCAGCTGTACCGCAGCCGGATGAATGAGCTGGAATTCGACAAGGATACGAAGAAGAGACTCGTGGATGAAGCTGTAAAGGCCTTCAACTTCAACATGGAGGTGAGAGACAGCGGAGAGCAGAAGTAGGTCCAGAAAATAGAAAAGCTGTGAAATCACTGGTGATGTGTTCCAGTCAATGCATTGCACACTTAAATAGCAAAACTATCTCAACACTCTTTTGAGCCTATGACACTTTGGTATTTGATGGTGATACTGTGAGTACCCCACTACATTGATAACAACACATGTGTGTTTGTGCTGATAGGTGTTTGAGGAGTTGGAAGAGATTGGGAAAACCATCCAGGAGGATGTTTTAGATGCTGGCATGCCCGTCCATGGAGCAATGGGTGGTGACATCAGCAAGTGTCCCTACTATGCTGCCAAAATGAGTATGTTTTCATACTTCTTGTCGTACATAAATATACTGCCATAAGTAGCATGTTAATGACACTTTTGTGAGGCTTTTTTTTCTTGCTCTTTCCAGCGGCTGCGAGCGGAACAGCATATGCGTGTCAACTTGCCATGGGCGTCCTCCGACACCCAACAGGCCAGGTTCTCTTTGCAGCTTGGTTCGCTGCTCTGGCTGGAGTGGCTGCATGGTATCTGATGTGAACCCGCCTCCAGCCTGTCATTCTGCTGCTGTGAGAGGGAGAGAGAGGGAGGAGAAACACACAGGGAGGTCGAATAAGGGGGTTGAGACCATTTCATAGTTTCATACTTTAGGGGTCCAAGTTCATTTAATATTGCACATTGTTAAAGATGGAAGCTGACAGGAAATGTACTTGGATCTTTGTAGGATGTATCTGACTTTGACTCTATTGATTCCATCCATCTCTCAGGCTCCGCCTTGTTTATGTTGTTTCTCCACCTCCTTTGGACTGTCCCTCCATTTATTGTCCCTTCAGGGTGTCTGGTCAAGTTAGCTGAATAGATGCAACCCATTTGTAAACTGCACCTAGCTACTCAGCTGACAGTTATGCACCTATTATCAAAATGTAAACTGGTGAAAACATGTTCAAACACTATGCAGAGGCTATGCATAGAAAAATAACAGTTCTAAACATAATATTAAAGTACACCGTTACACAACTCAAATCCATCCTCACATTTTGTAATTCATACATACCTCCAGAAAATGTGTACATGTGCACAGACAGGAATCGAAAGCTGTTTTTCAAGGTATCGCACACCTACACTTTGACAAGTGCATGTTTTATGACAAATATTTCATATATTAGAGTGTCTGCTGGTGCATGTATGATTCATTTCTCTGCTTTGGTTTTAGATATATTAGGGTTACGGCTGGTTGAGAAGGAAATTGTCTTCTAATATTTATAGTTTATTTCCATTCTTCTAATAGAGCTTGTAGTTTTTATGAAATTAATGAAAGTTGATTAAGTACGAGGTCTTTGAACAGCTCATTTGTTATGGATACGCCATATATCCATCATCTCTACATCATCCATATTGTGTCGTGTCTGACTTGGAGGGAAGCTACCACCTGTTGGTACGAAAGACGTTTCAACACCAGATGGAAAAAGTATATTGTCTTTTGTGTACTAGTTTTCATTTTCAACCTGACATTGTTTTAATTAAATTGTCATTCCACGCTTCCCTTGACTTGTTGAACGCAAAGTACCAAAGGAGATCTGTCTATAATAACATTTAAACAAGGATGCTGCTTTCACTGTGTACTACATGTGATAATACAGTATTATCTCATTAGCCAAGCTCATTCAGGAGCAGAAGTGCAGCTGATTGGTCACAGCCATGCTAGATGCATGATTCTGATTTTTATATATATTTTCTCAGGTTTGTGTTGCTGAAAGATGGCATGGCATGCTGGGTATGGAGGACTAACAGGGACTGCCTCATATACTCCTGTAGTTTCCATGTTTAATTTTCATGCCAGTGTTTTGTGTAAAAATGCTTAAAAGTATTACTGGACATACTGAAGGGAAACTTATTTGAATATGAGGAACACAGGTTGGTTAGAAAAGAGGAGTGACGAATTGTATGTTAATTTTGAATTCTCTAGCATTTTCACTAACCCCAGTTCTGAAATCACCCTGTGTCTAACTGAACAGAGCTTTATTAGTGACGAAATTAGAGTGATTGTCATTGTATGAGAGTGAAAATCCAGTAGTATGTTGTGCTGCCAACAGTGAAGTGAAATCTTTTTTTTCTGTTGATGCTGAAATAAAGTGGATTGAACTAACTATTACAGTCCTCAGATGACACCACATTGCAATGTTGTTGAGGTGAAAAAAACGGGTTCAGTCTTACAACTTCCACACAGCATAATCACAGGTATATTGGCCAAAATTAACAATCATGAAAACATACATTTCTTCATGGGGCCTGACGTGTGCGGAGAAGAAATTGCCACGTGGTCTTCTGTATAAAGTGGCACAGATCCCTGACAGTATGGTTCAGACATTCACAGATAACATGTTAATCCAGACCATAACTTTTATTACAGCTGTACAATATATCTATTATAACACACTGTTGTATGATCTATAAATGCCTATGCATTACGGTAATTACAGTTGAAAATTCTTGAGTGAGGCAGGAGTAAGAGGAGTAACACGGCAGGTGTCAGGAAAGTAAAATTTGCATCTTCTAAACCTCCATCAGAGAGAGAGAGAGAGAGAGACCAATATAACCAGTGGAGACACTCCCATGCTGTCCAACGCTTAAACATCTAGCTCCACCTGTAATGAGGGAGAGGATGACCTTGGGCGGATGAGAAGGGGAGGTAATTCCTTTCTTTATCCACTGCAGGGTGTGATAGGTAGATCCACCCAGAACCCTTCAAGTCCTTATCCAATGCCCACTCCCTCTCAACCCTCTGTCCCCTTTTCGATGACGCATCTGTCTTGGCTTTACACCGTGGCCATCCTCTCTGCTCGCTGACATGCAGGGGGAGTCTCTCAGTTCCAGGATCTTTTACCTTGAAGAAAAGACAAAGGAAATTGTTTGGTATTTGTTTACAGAAACAATGGTGTGATACCAGGTTAAGGGAAGAAACACATGTTTCCAGCTAAACAGCTGCAATCTTTTTATGACCAAATCTGATTTAATTTAATATCAAACTGTCCGACTCCACCCCCTTGAACCTTCATCGTCAGCTCAGTTATCTTTTGAAGTTAGGACAGTTAGTTGTCAAGGTACATACAGAAAGCTATTACTTGAACCTATTCATTCAAATCAGAGACAAATAATGCAGGAGCCCCATCTCAGTGAAGGAAACTGGCAGGTTAGGGAACGGGGGAGTTTGTCAGTGAGAGTATTCCTCTTACCTGTAGTGGTGTTAGTGACACCGTTCACCGTCCCCTCCACCTCTGTCTCCTCCTCGGCGTAACTCATTAGCAGAGCTCGCTGTCTGTCTGTCAGTGTCCTGCAGAGAACACAACTTCTGTTATCTCATTGATGTAAATTGAAATTTAGAAAACGTTCAATTTTACTACAAGAATGTTTTGTCTTCACTGACAATGATGTTGTGTGTCACTGGGTGGTCAAATAGAGAAGAGAGATGGACATTTATTTGTCTTACTTGGGTACTTTTATTTTGACATGGACGTAGTGGTCACCATAGCCGTAGCCGCTGACACGGGCGATTCCCTTCCCTCCAAATTGCATTCTCTGGTCTGTCTGGATTCCTGCAGGGATCTGAAGATGGGAGAAGTCAGATTCAGACCATCAAGCTGCTTCTTTGTGTCACATGTGTGATGTTTGTCCAGAGAATATACTTGACTGCTTACTGATATGTTGAGCGTTTCATACAGGCCCTGTGTTCTGGCTGTGCCGCCCAAAACCGCTTGTGCCACGGAGACGTAAAGATCCGAATGGATGTCTGCTCCGTCCCTCCTGAACACTGGACTTTTTTGGACCTGGACACAGAAACCAGAGCACAAAGAAGAACACCTGAGCAGGACACCTAGGGTTGTGCACTTCAAGGGCTCAGACACACGTCGACACAAAAGACAATCCTATTAAGGAGGAAAGCATACACCTCACGGAGAGCTCAGTTATTTCTGTAGATACTCACCTTAAACGTGATGAAGATCTCCTTCTTACCATGTCGCATTCTGACTGTCTGGCCATTCTCCACTCCTTAAAGCCAAAATCACGTACATGATGGAAATAATAAGCATTAAAAATCACTTTAAAAATCTTTTGAATATCATGCCTCACTCTTAGTTTAGGGTTGAAATGGCACAAACGCTTAATTTATTCTCACTTTCCTTTCCCCTACTTTGTCTGAGCACCTGAATGAATGTAGACAATTAAAATGAAAATAAAAGCATATAAATATAAGTGACCTGCAGGCACAGGAACCGTCACAGTCTGCCTCTGCTTGGTCTGTCCCGTCCCCCGGCAGGAAGGACAGGGATTGGAAATGATTGTTCCTTTACCGCCACAGCGTCGACACGTGGAGCGCATCACAAATGGACCAGTATTCACCGTCTCCTGCAGGTGGGGATGATACACTTGTTTGGTCATGCAAGACATGTGAACACATTTAAGAGTGGAGTCGTATCAGAGTACTTACCATTCCTGACCCATTGCAGGAGCGGCAGTGCTGGACCTCTGTGCCTGGTTTGTGGCCCTTACCATCACACCGTGGACAGGCTGTGTCCATTTGAATGGCTATCTCTTTGTTGACTCCCTTTGCTGCCTCAGTGAAGGTGAGATCCATGATGTACTGAGCCAAGAGAGAAATGATGGTTCCAAATTCATTACTTTGCATAAAGATAAAACATTTAAATCAGGAGACCCCCGTAAAGGTAAATCAAGTTCTCTCCTATTTCAGCGTCCCCCTCACCTCCTGTGGCTGATCAAACATGGCATTGAAGTCCCCAAATCCTCGTCCTCCAGAGAATTCCCCAAAGATCTTGCGGAAGAGCTCCTCTGGATCCACATTGCTGGTCCCTCCAGTCCACTGGTGATGGCTTCCACCAGCCTGACCAGAGTTAAAGCCCGCTGTGCCATATGTATCGTACTGCTTCCGCTTAGTTTCATCTCCCAGGACCTAGAACATGGGGACAAGGTTTCAAACAGCACATAAAAAAAACAAACAGCGACAGGTACAGTGTGTCAATCAGGGCTTGAATAAAGACTGAGGACAAACCTCATAAGCTTCTGCCAGCTGAGCAAATTTTTCCTTGGCTTGCGGGTCATCTTTGTTGGTGTCAGGGTGGTACTTTTTGGCCATCTGAGGACCAACAAACACACAATCAACTGCTGTGAAGATTGGTCGGATGGGAACCAAGGCAAACTGTTAACTGGGCAGGAACGGACCTGGTAGTAGGCTTTCTTGATCTCTTTCTGCGAAGATGTGCGAGGAACCCCGAGGATCTGGTAGAAGTCCTGCTTGCTGCGTGCAGGGGCACTTGTGTGAAAGCTGTGTGTACCAACTGCATGAGACAATTTGAGACCTTAAAAATAAAACAGATTATTGCAGATTATTACTACATCTTGTTCCATCATTGTTGTTATTACTATCTATTTATTTTGAGAACTGTTGGGGAATTGTTATTGGGGATTGTTTGGGGAATTTAAATGTATACATTTCAATAACAAATGTTGGCACTCGCTGCCTGACAGGTCAAACGTAACCTTTGCAACACTGATGACATCACTCTCCTCGAGCATGAAGCGCAGACGTATGAGTTACCAGGCTTACGTACCTTTGAAGCTAAAGCTACTTTATTCACATTAAAGTGCGTCACATTGGGAAACTACCAGAAAACTAGCCTAGCCTAGCCCAGGCCATATGGCTAATGCACCACTCACCTGACAGCCCTCTCAATGTCAACGCTTTTCCTCCGGCGCCGCACGCCACGCCGCCGCCCCCCCGCCACACTTTATCCGCAGCCACTGTGGAAACACCGCGGACTCCTCCATCACCGGCGCCCACCGCGGCTCCGGCGACCCGGCGGCGCCCAGTGGACACGAAGACTGTGATCCAGCGTGAGGAGGTACGAGCAGCCGCCATCATTTCTTCAGCTACTGACGTACCTACTGCGCATGTCCGGAAGAGAGTGGCCGACACCGGCAGTTACCAAGATGATGGATCTGAGTCAAGATGGTTCACTGTCGGCGAGACTTTAATCTGAAACCACTTGAGCTTCTTTGTTTTAGATATATTTCATTGATTCTGACGATACTCTTTACATTTTATGATCTATTTATCGTACCATATATTTATGTAATACTAATTACAATGAACTAACAGGGGCCACTTTCAGGATGCACACCGGAACATACAAAACGGACACACATGTTTTATTCACCGGGGGAGCAGGGGGGCGTTTCCTCCAGTGAGAAAGGCGGAACTCCGCCCAAGAGGACAGTTTCGGTGATCGAAACGAACAAACACGCGACAGCGCGAGCTGTCAGCTGATCCCAGTGCAGACAGTGGAGCAGCCACACGCACGCACACGCACGCACGCACCCGGAAGGCTCGACAGTCAGTGTGAGAGGGCAGCATGAACCGCTTTAAGACCTCCAAATTCAAAAACACCACTCCGAAAATTGCCAAGAAAGATGTGAGTAGCTGCCGAGCGTCCGGGTCGAGCCGCTGGTTTTTGTCTGCGCCCTCCGAGCTAACCTTAGCACTGGTTATTAGCAGCTGTGCTACTTCAGCGGTGTTTTTGCCTGCGAGGGATGTTGAACTTCCTGCATCTGGAGGCGGAGAAGGAGAGGAGCAGAGAGGAGATCTGAGGCTGAATCTAAACAGAACCCGGAGCCCTGTGTCTGCACAGATCTGCTCCATCTGATCTCACACCGAGGCCGATCATTGTACCACAGTTTGCTCCTCTGTTGTTGTCCTGCTCAGTTGCACAGGGTTGCACGCCTGCACACAGTTTCTGTCTGTCTGTGCAGGTTTCCCGTGTCACTCAATGGTCTAATGCATTTGAATGAGGAGTGATGGCTCTTCTGCTGCGTGTCGCTGCACAGATTCAGGCATAGATCAGTTTTATTGATCCTAAATTGGGAAATGATGCAGAGTTGCAGCAGAATGTCAAGGGCAGTGCACACAGAGCAAGGGGCTAAATGCAACAACAACAACAACAACAACAATAATAATAAATAAGGGACAAGCGTCAGGCCAGCAAAATTGCAGTTGTTCAACATTACTGAAATAAATATCAATTGCAATGTAATTAGAGTGTATTTGGTGTAGACAGAAACCAAAGGGGCTCATGGCCTAACTTCATCCTTAGTCTGGACCCATTTGTGGGAAGCAACTCAGGTGAATTATGCAACCCCCGACCCCCGTGCGTTGTGTTTTTCCAGAAGCAGTGAAATGCGTGGCATGCACAGTCTGAAACAGGCGATAGTCTCCTTGGTATCACTCCATCCGATCTCCCCTGCAGGATCTGTAGCAGGTGGTGCTTTATGATTGTTCAACCTGCGTGTACACAGGTTGTAAGATCTGTTTTTAGGCTTACCTTAAAGTATCCCGTTATATTCCCAGTGCATATCATCTTTGTCAAGGCTTCTTTGAAGTAGGGGCCAGATATAGCACCTTTCAGCTTTGCCATGATGCCAGTTGTTTAGTCAGATTGCTCAGAGCTGCTGAACACATTCTCACTAATATGTGTGGAAGGATGCTGTATTGTTCAGGGGAAGAACCCACTTGGCTTTTCCTCCAATTCATCCTCTTGTTAACTGCATTCCTCAGGCCAGGCGTCTCTCAGGGTCGGACACGTAACAGTTCTCTGAGGAGCAGCCGAGGAGAATTTGTTGGAGCATGTTGTGCAGCCGCTCTGTCTTCCTGCTGCTCTTGCCTTGTTCTTGTTATGAAAGAGGCTTTCAGAGTTTCTCTGCAACTCAGGGAGCCCTCCCACTTCCTCAGCGCTCCTTGTGTTCGCATGCTCTCAACTAGATCCTTCCTGTTTATGTCATTCTTTTATTCTGTGTGCTTTGACACTAATTAAGTTGCATGTGCTCTTAATGAAAACTGATAAGCCAGACACGTCGTTCTCTCGGGGTTCTCAGTGGAGCTTGCTGGCGTTCTCTTGGTTCCACATATCATGTCACCGCTCATTTCATGACGCGATACTTATTTTTCCCTCTGTGGTGTCGTCTGATTGTAATTATCTGTCTCTGACTCGAGCGATCTGTGTCTGCAAATCCAGGAGTGGATCAACAATGTCCACGCCGGTTCCTTCTCCTGCCAGGGGAACCACATCAAAGCCAGCTCTAAGCTTGTGGCCTTCAACACGGAACAGGCTGGTGAGGCTATAAAACTGTCTGTAGTTTAAGACGAATACTTCAATGGCTGGGAATGATTTCTCATTAAAGTGTTATTATTTCCTGCGTTTTCAGGCGGAGGTCTGCTGGGCCTGTCTTCAGTCAAACCTGGTCCTGATGGCCAATGGACAGTCACTCAGATTTCCTGCCATTCTGGTAGATTTTCTCTCATCAGCACACAGAAAAACAAACACCTTGAAATCACCTTTAACTTTATTTTCCCCTTCACCAGATTTAATCACTGATATGGACTTTTCTCCCTTCGATGAGAACCTGCTGGCAACATGCTCTGGAGATGCAATGGTGAGCTCATCAGTGCAGTCTTTCACGTCTTTCCTCCTCGCCTTTTTTCTCTGCATTATATTGGTCTGTGTGTGTGTACAGGTGAAGCTGTGGCGTCTGTGTGACCCAGGGCTGGAGCAGCCCAGCAGCCCAGAGCTGACCCTGCATCCAGGTCAGGGCAGGCTGGAGCTGGTGCACTTCCACCCCACCTCCTCCGGCTTACTGGCTGTCGGCACCGCCAAGTCCCCTCTGATTTGGGACACCAGCCGCCAGGATGCGCCGTTAGCAGGTAACTGCAGCCTGCGCTGCGAGCTGCACGAGCACACGCACATTTGGTCTTGGGCACAAATTTGAAACACGCGTCGCAAGAAAACAATGTCTTTGTCGCGCATCCCGCACTGTCTGTTACATTTAACATTTTAGTATCTGTCAGTTAGTCATTAAGTTTTGTTGTGGCCTGTTTTGTTTTCTGTGTGTAACCAAAGTATATATTTAACATCGAGTGAAGTGGTTGGTTTCCTTTTTTTTTTTTTCCTTCGTTGGGGACTGTCTGACTGACACTGCCTACGTTTTACAGCCCTGTGGCTCTGTCTAAGAGCTGGAGCAGCAGAGGTAATGTTTTGGTTCGCAGTCCTGGTCCCAGTCTCCCCAGACTGGCGTCAGGATGTTGTCACTATCCTCTGGCCTCACCCACACCACCCCCCCAACCCCACCCTCACATACACTGCAAGCACCCCTCCATCCCATGACAGCTGGCCTGGCTGCTGCTGCTCACTGCTGCTCAAACCTTTTGTGAGCCGTACCCCCCCCCCCCCCCCCCCCCCCCCCCCCCCCCCCCCCCCCCCCCCCCCCCCCCCCTTTGAACCCCCCCCCCCCCCCCCCCCCCTCTTCCCACACACTGCCTTCCATCACTCCCATTCCACATTCATATACGGTTAAAGAAAAATAAATGAACGCGGGAATGAATGGAAATCTTCATTTATATGAGTGCATCTGTGTTAACAAATGTTTTCTCTACTTACTAAGTTGTCACATCACTTTGTCTGTGGCCTTCGCACCTCTCATCCCTTTTATATTGGTGAAACTTGAATTCACTCAAGAGCAGCTGTGCTTTCTTAAGGCGTCGCAAGCTAACGTGTGTGTCATGGTCTCAGTCTCTCTCATGTGCTTTGACTGTTAAAGTGTATGTTCCATCCTGGATGTATATCATCTCCATCCTTTGGTGTGTAATTTCGTGTTTTCCGAATAGTATGTGCTTTTTCTATGGCTCCATCTGTTCCCTGTCAATCTTAGCTAACTGTTTTTTTTTTTTTGTTTTTTTTAATTCCTTGGCCCTTGTTGTCCCTGTCTAACATGAGCTTTGCGTTTCTGGTCCTCCTTCTCCTCTCTAAATGTCCCTAATGTGCGTCTGCAGCTCTGGAGCAGCACGGTGACCACCTGCAGAGCCTGAGCTGGAAACGGGACGGATCTCTGCTGGCGTCCTCCTGCAAGGTGAGGATGACAAATTCAGCTTTAAATTCAAATCGTGATAAAGTGAAAAGCTGCTTTTGATTTGCCTCCCTCACCAATTTTATTTGCGAGTATGTCCAGATTTTATTGCTGTCGTTGCACAGTTTGACCACTAGATGCCGCCATTGGCCCGCATTCAGTGCAGCGCGACTCCTCTCGAACTCTGCAGCTCCTTATCTGTTTGTGAGGTGTATCTCATCCAAAATGTCCAGGGAGGTGAAGCTCATAAAAGAGGGTGGAGGTCACATCATGCATTTAATTAGGAACTGGTGAGCTGTTCTTTACAAGAAATAATAAAGAGAATAGAGTTGGAAAGCCCGATGACGTAAAATAGTTTTAATATGTAATAGTGATGACAAAGCAGCTCTAAAGAAAAGAAATCTTGGCTGAGGTTGATAGAGGGCCTGTGGAGATTGGAAACTCTTGTAACTTGGCAATTACGAGCTTAACAAGAGAACATGCCCGAGTGTGAGGGATAAATCTGTCAGGGCTTTTCGTTTGTACTGACACCACCTGACCTTAAATCTCTATCCACAGCCCTGTGTACCCTCTTAAACATAAACGTCCCTGATGGAAATCACGTCGGGAAACGAAGAACGGAATTCTTTTGACGCGCACAGTAGCCATCTGGCGTAAAAACTAAGAAGGAGAGAAAGTCTCCCTGACTTTTTACGCATCCATATGGCTGTACTCATTGGTGTCATCAGGAAATAATCACAGAGCTTGAAGGCCTTTCCGTTAAGTTGTTAGACGGCTGTGTTGGAGGAGGAGGGGGGAGGGAGGGAGGGAGGTGGCGTGGGCAGAGAAAGAAGGAGTTTATGAGTCGACATTGTTTCATGAATATATTTGGTTTATAGGCGATTATTTTTGAAATTACATGCAGCCTGATTGTTAAGATGAGATGCTACAGATAAAGTCTGAGCCACTGACTGTGTTTGAGACCAAATAAACCTTGACACAAATGTGCCCACTTAACTGGTATGAATGTCAGGCCAATCCCCCTTGTTTGCCTTAGCTCTGACAAGTAACAAATTACTGCGCCCATCACATGCTACATCCAAATTATGACAATTACTCTGACAGGGTAATGCACCACATCAACCTCGGCCTCAGTGCCGCCTGACAGAACAAGCCACCTGAAAAGAAAGGGAGCGTGTGTGTGTTTGGGAGGGGGATGTGAAGCAAGAACAGAGTGGGGGGGGGGCCTCTCAGGGTCTTACCCGTTTGGGCTGGTGTCATTTAACTCAAAAGACCCTGTTCAATCTCTTCAGTCCAGCTTATTAAAGCAAATAGGGCCTGCCAACATGTGGGTCCATTCCCCCCCCCGGCCCTCCTGTTGGGTAAACATTGGGGTACAGGGCTGGGATGGGGGAAGATGAAGGGGAGACCACCACCCTAAGAGCAGGAATCATGACCGGCCTCATTTGGACCGAGAGACCAAGTGTATATTTATGATGCACTTGAGGGGAGAAAGGCGCCATTCAGTTTGGGGAAGAGGAATCCACAGGTAGTGAGAGGTGGGATGGAGGAAAGCCTCTGTTTATCTAAATGACCGGTGGGCCTGAGTGGTGGGCTGCGTAGAAATGGGGTGCCGCTGGATTTATGGTGCGCAGTCCAACAGGCTCAGGCTGAGATACAGGAGGCATTCTGTAGTCTCACATTAACAACTGCAACACGGTCAGTGCTGGTTACCATAGGAGATTTGGAATGGGGGGGGGTCTCACTTTGTTTGATGGGTCAAGAGAGCATCAGTGGCCAAAGATTCCCACCGACTGTGTGTGCTTACACATAAGTGAAAGTTGTGCAGACGAGCAGTGAAAACTCATTAACGGCAGCTTGAGAGCGAGGCTCCGTCACTTTGATTAAACAGCTGCTCACACACACACACACACACACACACACACGCACACTAATGTACACACTGATCTCCTGTCCATCTGTGCATTTATGAGTGGATGTGTGTGTTTGTACGGGCTATTGTCACAGGCCTTCATGTGTGTTTGTCCTGCCTCTCCTCTCATGTGAGCACTCTATAGGGTTAACTGCCAATACATTAAGTTCGTCTGGGAATTCTATACTGGTATGTGTGTAAATGTACAGTATGTATGTGTGTTTATCCACTCTGAGGGGCGTCGACTGGGGTTGGATGTACAGATGATGGCTGGCTAAAGAGCTGCAACAATAAATTGGTGTTAATCAAGGCGCGCATGTGTGTGTGTGTGTGTGTGTGTGCATGTGCGTGTGTGTGTTTGTTTTATCGCTCTTCGAGCTTTTGGCTTCGGCTCAGGTCGCAGAGCCCTGAAGACAGTGCCCTGGGGCATCATATTCGTGGGTGGGCTACGCGCACGCAGATGGAGAGGCAGGGGGAAAAAAACAGCACATTAGGAAAAACCTGCGTTTGCTATTCTAAGTAATAAATAGCAAATAAACCTCCTTTGAACTGCTGAGAGGAACAGAACGAAGAGAAGCTGTATCTGAAGCTGGATTTAGCCTGATCGAATGAAATGCTGCAGTTATGTCGTTAGGGGACGAATGCTCAATGGCCCTCTTTGTGTCCCTGTCTCTGACTTCGTCTTTGGCTGTGTCACTGTCAGCCTCCTGATTCCCTCTGACATATATTTGCTAAGTGTGTTTGGATCGGTCGAGGCCCTGTTGCTTATTACCTGCTATCAGCCCGTGTGTCAGCCCGCCGCTGTGATCACAGTCACACAGCAGTATTGAGTGACACGGCGGCGGACACGCATGTCCCGGTCACAGCCTGATCCCATTAGTGCCCATTTCCTCTCAATCACGAAGGAGCCTCCCTGATTGGCTGGCGTGATTGATGCCGAATGCGTGTTCGGGCCGACCGGGGTCAGGACCCACGGGGGCGCGGGGAGGTCACGATGAATCAGTGAGATCACGCGGATAAACAAGGAGGAATCACACTTTGGCAGAGGGATTCGAATATTTTCTGTATTTAGCGTTCATATTTCAGTTTCTGTGAAGTATTTTTTTTTTCCCCTCTCCTCTGTTCTTTGTGCGAACCTGAGTATGGCCCTCGCATCTGCTCTTGAACCTCTTTTGTGCACCAGAGTCACACTCCTCACAAATTACAGTAAACCACAGACTTGCCTCACAGGCCTTGCATGTTCTTACTTAACTTCACATGGCATGCAAAGCGTAAGAGGGGCCCGAGCTGTGATTTAAAACAAAAGGTTTTTGAGCTCAGAAGGCTGCCGGCTGATTTATCACGCTTGATCAGATAGTAATTCATAAAATGAATAATTTCCAGGTTCTTTCAGCTCTGTCATGTTTCCTCTGTCTCTCTTTGTGTCTGTAGGACAAGATGTTGCGGGTGTTTGATCCCAGAGCCCAGCTGACGCCTGTTCAGGTAAGTTCTCTGATAAAGGCTTCATTGAAAACGCCAAATACTACCACTATACTACTACTATGTAACAACTGTCTGCTCTGGAGATATACAAGCCACGGAGGGATGGACAGAGATGTCTGAAACACAGACATTCCTTCAATTCCATGAACAGAATTATTTATAAATATGTAGAAATTGGTCCGTCTCTCTCCTCTGCCATTTGCTGTAAACAGATGTATTCTTTCCTCACTGCATTCAGTGATAAACATGTTGATGTACAACCCGGAGAGCTCACCGCTGCCTCCTCTCGGTGAGTCATCTCTGGCAGATTTATGGACGCAGCCGCCGCTCCACTCTTCCCACGGGTACCCGTCCCACAGCTAACGAGCGCGACCGTGAACCTCTCCGCTCGTTTGGCAGAAAGGCCGCGGCCGCGGCCAGCAGCAGTTAGCGAGAGGAGTGGTGGGACGTTTGTTCGGGTTACGGAGATGCTCAGGCTGCCTCAGGCCGCGGCCTTTCACTTGCATCCTGCAACGAGCCATGCTGCAGCAGATTGACTGCAGAGAAATAGCTGGAAGGCACATCACTCCGTATAGATCCCTTCCTACGCTAGACTCTGTGTATGCGCTCCTGTGTGCTGCTCTGAATGTGTTTTGAGCCGTTCGACACCTTTGTGAAAGGTTGACTGTTCCAGATGCATGTGATGTCACTCGGAGTCGGACGGGCGCGGAGCCAGCACGGGAAAAAAAAAAAAAAAAAAAAAA